>VBVQ01000704.1:0-49959 GCA_011636635.1 Tetramorium simillimum | reverse complement strand
CCCCCTCCCCCTCCGCCCCGTCTCATTGTCAGCCCGGGCTCCTCTTTCTCGCCGGCGCATCGGGGCCCTTAATTCATCGGATGACTGACGTAAATAGGAACTCCGATCGGGGCAGCGCTTCTTCATGGTATTCATTTTGTATTCAGGGTATTACACGCTGCCAGACGCGGGCAAAGTGATTCTTTTGAACGGTAACGGGGAGCGCGCCCGGCCCGAGATGCTCCTAATTCATACGCTTTTTCTTCCCGCGACCGATCCCCGCCGTTGTTGTGTTAATGCTATCGCACGCCCTCGGCTTCGTCGCCGATTCAAATCCCCGAACGACCAAAGTCAACGCAACGTGAAACTCGATGTAATCTCGCGTCTTCGTCACCGGGAAAAGATGAGCCGTCAGCGATTCGAGGGCCCTAATGGTGCCCTTCGAAATAAGGGCTGGATGGAAATGCGAAGCACAAAGAGATGTGAAACTGTCTGACGATATCCATATCGTTTAGTCGAGTCGTTCAGTTTGTTCGTTCCTTTAATTAGACGAAATCGGACACCCGCGACTTTTGCGTCCAGAGATCTCCCGATTGTAATGAAATCATTTTTATTCGTCTCTTTGAATTATAACATGACTTGAGAAGGAACGGTCGTTTAAATTTTACTTGCGCAAGGTGATAATTTATAAATAACGATAAAAAATGTAGAGTGTCGAAAATTGAAAGAGCGTCAATTCTAGAGTAACAGACACATTGTGCTCTTAGAATATAAAGATCCGATATATACCAGGATCGTTTTAAATTGTACAAGTAACTATTGTAAAGTTCCCGTCCGATACTTTAATAACAAACGCGAGCGGAAGGATGAGAAGAAAGGAGAAAGCGTCTATTTGGAAAGGCATTCAAGCATTTATCAGGCCCACCCGTTTATTTGCGAATGTGTCTTGTTATTTCGTTACATGCCGTTGTACGTACAACTGCGATAATTTGCAGCTGGTCCTGAACTCCATGCACAAGTACCAGCCGAGGATTCACCTGGTGAAGCGGCCGGACTCGGGCGCGGCGAAGCCGATCATGGACCTCGAAAAGGAGCCGCACAAGACCTTCATATTCCCGGAGGCCATATTCACCGCTGTCACCGCCTATCAGAATCAGCTCGTAAGTTTCACTTTGTTTCTCGCTACCGTTGTGCACTCCCGTTCTTTCTTTTTGCCCGCTCGCTCTCTTTCTCGCGCCCCGCACGCTCCGTCCTACCTTCGCTCGACGGGCCCGTAACGTCTGTCCGGTCGTCCGTCTGGTCGCCTCCGGTCCTCGCAGCGTCTCGGCCGCACGGGACTGGTTCCTCCATTTCGCCCGCCGCGGTCTCTCTTTCATCCTCGATAATCGTTTCTGTCGAGAGCGAGCGAAGACACTGGCGTAACACCTCGCGGATATGCCGGCGTTAACGAGTGCCGCTGGATACGCTGCACTCGCGTATACGCGTATCGAGAGAACCGTTTGCTTCCTCTTCTTGCGTATCGAATACTATGATGTATGAGATATTTTATAGCTTTTGCTATTTTTTTTCTAACATACACATTGCACACTCATCAACGTTTGCTCTCGCGATTTGATAACGAGGGATTTCCTATTTCAAAATTTATATGAGGAATGAAAAACATCTTTCTTCCTTTCAATTGATATAATTTTATTTTTTATATTAAATAATATACGTATATAAGGGTTGAGTATGTAGGACATTGTAGCTTGGAATACAACTCTTACTCAGTAGTAGGCAACACAGTGAACGCGAGGTAGTAAATGTGTGCTAGGAACGTGATATTCCTCAAATAGGCTTGCCATTGTTAGAACACAGTGTGCAACCACCAAAAGGCGTACTTGCAACAGTCGAGACGATCGTACAGAAGAAGCCGCGTCTGCCAGTCGTACTCCCGATCTCTCGACGAGCCGTCTTCCGTGTCCAAGTTCAGATTCCGTGTTCAGCGCACGAGAACGACGAGCATTATCGTATTTCACGATAGTCGTTTAGAGCCGACCGCGGCGTCATGTGTGGTCCAGGTCAGCGTCGTTCGCATTCCACGGGCGTCGCGGCGCGTCTCATTCCACCGCCACCGTTGCCGCCGCGCCGTCGAGCAGGCTCGGTTTCGTCGTCCCCTCTGCGCCGCGGCGGCGGCGGCTGGAATTTTGGATCTCGACGTAGGTAAGATCTATGATCCTCAGAGGCGACAACGGACAACTATCTGGCATCGTTTCCGATGCTTATCCCGATCCCGTTTAATCGATCTCTCTTCTTGTTGCCGCGAGAAGCAGCATGGCGGTCGTGGATCCCCTCGAGGGATGACAGGCTTTTTTTTTCGGAGGGAGAACGTGTACAACTCGAGTACGATTCGGGCGAAATTCCTCGCTTTAATTTTTGAAGAGCTGTGACGCGCACGTGGCGTCATATGTCGCTTTTGCTTCTATTATCAAAAACAAAAATTTCTATAGAACGATCACATTTTTATTTTGTACGAATCACTTCTTTTGCACTTTAATTAAATTAATTATTTTGAGAATGTAACATTTATTTGGAGTTTGAATGTTACATTCTTTTTATCTTCTCTTTAGTGTCTCCTTAAAAAAATAATATCTATTTGGATGTTTTAAAGATAAATAATTTTAACGTATGAAACATATGTAACATTAATTGTGACTCCAATTTTCCTAGAAGTAATAAAAATAGGAAAAAGTTAATGACGATCCGTGAGTTAATCTATCGTGATATTTGATATAATTAAGTATCGAATGTTCGATCATTATCCACGTTGTCCGACCATTGCAAAACGTTTCACTTAGACTTGTCATCGTTTCGACGAGGCTTTTGACGAAGACGGCGCGCTCCGTCTGCCGATGTAGACGAAAACCAACGGAATCGGCGTCGGTAACTCTAACGGGTGGTCTCGGGGGCCCTCGACGGCTACGACGACGACGATGAGGACGACGCGGACGACGCGGCTGTTGATGATGATGATGAGGTGCGAAGAGACGCCCCGGCAATTACCTCGGGCCAGTTTCTCTTCCACGGCGTCCTCTCTTTTGTGCCTCTCGCTTTCTGCGTCCTCTCGTCTCGTCATTATGGTTCTTTGCGGTTTCCTCGTCGCCTCCGAGCTTCTTCCGTCCGCCTGTGTGTCGCCGTTTCTCTTTTTTCTTTATCCCGCGCCTTCCTGGACAGACGCGTCGAATGTCGTCGACCGATCGTCATCTCGATCGTCGAGGTCTCTTCGGGATGATAGCCAGCATGTTAGACGTTGTTTCGTGCTGAGCAGAAATCAGGGCCAGACAGAAGCTTCATGCGAAATTTAACTCATAAATGTTGGCAGATTTATCGGAGAATTTCACGTCTGTATAAAATATTTCGGTATTAATTTTTTCTTTTTGATCTTTAATTGATCATTAATTAATGGTTTGCATTAGAAAAATTATAGAGATAGAGAGATCGATAGAAAAATATAGTAAATTAGGAATCCTTGAATTTTTTTGATAATAACATCAAGCGTTCCACAAACATGGCGGCGTCTGCGAAAGTTGCTGTCCCCATGGCTTTTCAACGAGTTCGAAAATAGACGGGGTAGAATAAAACGATGGGAGAGGGAGAGGAGAGAAAGAAGCGGCGAGCGATCATCGCGAACGTCGACGGTGGGCACGGCGGTCGAACAAGAGCAAGGAGACGAAGAAGGACAGAGGTGCATCGTGGAATGCGCGTTAGTGACGTAGAAATGCAGTCAAGCGCGCGACAGACGGCGGATGTTGCATGGCAGATGGATAGGTAGATACGACTTGTTTAGAATGTGAAACAAGCCCCCCGAGATTCGGTGAAAAAGGAGGCTACAGTTGTTGACAAGATCGGGATCGGCGATATATTAAAAAGACCGCACGGAGAGATAGTTAATGAGCTTACAAGGATATACGAGCCTGGAATAGTTGCGGGCAATAAGATAAAGCGAGAATATTAATAACATTAGTGGAATGCAGGTGGAAAAAAAATGAACGATGCCAGTAGTTTCAGCGCCAACAATGTAAACGGTCACTTTTCATTTTTACATTTTATTTGCATCTGATTAATAGTTCACACAGCGCTCGCTATTTCGATTTTGCTAAGCAACATCAAGGAGACTCTTAATATTTTACAAAAAGGTTCACGCGGAGTTCTTGCGTGAAATGTGAGCTGCCACGATCAGCGGCGACGAGTCGCGGTTAGTTACCGATGGCAAACGATCTTGGCACTTTGGTTCGGACTCCCCATCGGCGCCGGTATATGTCCATATGTACAATCTCCCGGATTTTTGGTACCGGATTCCCCGTCCGGCATGTACCGGCTCGAAAGCCATTCGTCGCGGTTAGCGCGTTCCTCGTCACTCGTCGTCGTCGTCGTCGTCGTCGTCGTCATCGTCACAGTCATCGTCGGGGGTGCGCTCGTTTAGCGAGGACTGCCTTTTTTCCTCCGCTCCGCCGCGTATCGTTGCGGATGGCGCTTTTTTGCCTCCTACTTCCCGGGGCAGGCTTCGCGCTTCCCTTCTCGAGCCTCGTAACGACCTATGCGACCAACTCGATTCGTCTTTCTCGCTCGCACCACGTCATAATTCATATCCTAACTGCCGCCTCTCTTCCTTCCCTCCGGCCGCGCGCTCGCCGGGGAGTTCCTCCATCCGTTCTGCCGGCTCCTTATCGCCCCCTGATGTCGCCTTCTCTCTCCGTGGTAGTCGTGCTCTTCGTCGTTCTCCCCCCTCTCCCCTTTTCCTCCTACCCGTCGTTGTGGACATCCATTATGCGAGCTAACGCTTCCACGGCCGGACTCCGTCGGAGACTTTGACGTTCCTAGTTTCTACGATTTTTCTGAAATTCAAATGAGTTATAAAACTTTGTTAATGATAATTTTGAGAGTAAACTCAATTTTAATATATCTTTAATTACACATACATTATTCAACTCAATTAGAAATTAAAATGTTGTGAAGAAAAAAGGCTGCTTTATCCAATTTTTATTAAAGAAATGTCAAATTCTTCAATTTAATTCATTTAAAAAAATCTATTTATAATGGCATTTATATTTTCACATATTTTTATTATAATTCAGAGATCATTCATTTTTTTTAAAGATATTTATCAGAATTATAGTCGCTGTCGTCAATTGTCGTCCTATATGAGAGCTTTCAGATTTATGTCAATCCGCCGAAATCCTTTGTCATAGTCATCTTTCTGATTGTCGTTCGTTATTTGCAACGATGTTACTTCCATGGATTCTCTTTTGGTTGTTTTGCATTTATTTATCGACGACACAGTCGACGCTCTCGTCGCCGTCTATTATTCGCGATCCGCGTACTTCGTATTCGCTTTCATTGCTCTTGCTGACCTGAGAAGGTGCCCAGCGCTTCTCACTTTTAGAAATTTATTTGTCAACAAAGTGGCACTCCGCTTTGTAGTATTTCTGGTCGTCGTGTTGGAAGTCCAACCCGTCGTGCGGCAAGCTCGACATTTCTCGACTGCATGCGATATTACGATCCATTTTCATCTATTCTGCTTCTCATTGTTATCTTTATTAAGCTCAAATCTCTCTGACTGCCTGCAACTTACGTATTGTATTTCTTTGATGGAGAGAAATACCTATTTAAAGCTGTTGTCTTTGAATCAGCAAATTATATATTTGATATATAATGATCTATACATAAGAGCTCGCTTAAATCAAAGACCGGACGTCAACAAAGATTAGTCACGTTGAGAACTGTACAATTTCTCAAGAATATATTTAAATAATTAATGAGAGTACTATAATGTCGTATTTGAACAAATGAATAACTCGCTGAATTCTTTATTTCTCTGTGATTCATTTAAAACAATACAACATTTTTATTTTTATCGCTTGGCATATTTTTTTTCTTTAGCAACTTTGAAGAAATTTTTAATCAGATATTTATAAAGTTTCAAATGATACATACGTATTGAGATATTGAGACTTTTCTAGCAAGAATTGTAATTCTATAAAGTTGTGTTATAAGCAAACAAAAGTAAATTAATATAACGTTTGGTCAATCACCCTACATTAAACTAATTGAAATAATCGTATAAAATTAAAAGATTATAGAGTACCTAATAAATGATATTTCTTTCTTCTTTCTTCAACTTTGCTTCTCATTCCACGGCAGAATTAAGAAGAAACACACGCATAACGACCGCACGCGTTTCAGTTCCGAGTACCTAATTGCGCAAAGCGAAAACAGAGACGCGGGACATAAAGAACAACTCCTGACAATTATGCGATTACAAGTAATTATTCTGTACGTCGCAGGACGCCGTGTCCTGCGGATGCGCAAAATTGTGCTTCCAAGCACAATGCGCGTTTTATTCGATATACCCGGTGACGTAATTGCGACACGTTTAACGACGTGTTTGCGCTCGTCGTATCAACGTCGCAGGATGCGCGGATCCCCCGCCTGCAAAATTGCCATAAATTAGGTGCGTAAGTGCGCATTAATAGTAAATGAGCGCGGTTTGCTTTGCAATCGGCGCGATGCGGAAGTTACATTCAAGGTTGCGAAACATCATCAGGCGTCATCAAAATGGTTCTTCGTCATTTTGTTTTTTTCCCGTATTCATGGTTATAAGAATTTTCATTAAATTTCAGAAAATATACAAGATTAAGATTGTCAGACTGTCTATTAAAAAGATATTCCAGTAAATATCGTTGTATATAAATGTGGCTGTAAATTATTTTAAATTGACAAAGAATAATTATTTTATTCTTGTCACTTAACTCGCTGGTACAAAATCGTGCCGTAAACATTTTGACTGAATTCATAAAATCTCGGTGTAACGACACGCCAGAAATAATCGCTCGGCAGCGCTATAAAACCGTCGCTAGTCTATGTAGGGCAATGTCCAAAAATATGGGCGACTATGCCCCTTAACAATCGCCATATGTGTCGGGCAATAATTCAGACACTTGCCACCGCGTTCGAGCATTACCAAATGAGCCGAGCGAGCTGACTAAAGAGAGAAAACAGAACACAAGAGAGAAGAACAAAAACAGAAATAAGAAAAAGATAGAAAAGGAGCAGAAGGAAGGAAGGAGAATGAGAAATGACAGAAAATAGCGAGGAAGTTTCACGAGATTTTGAATGTTTCAAGAAGAAGAATTTTCAGACCTTTAGACTTTACAATATTCTTTAAAAAATCCCTCTAAGATTTAGAAAGTGTTCTTCTCTAATTCTTAGATTTTTTTATGTTAATATAATTAGATCTTGGGATCTTATTAAAAGTTGGAATTTATGTTTCTCAAAACTGAAACACCTACATCTTTTTGATCTTTGGATTATCTGATCGTCGAATAATCGTTCTTCGATAAACGCATTTATAAATATTTTCTTCAATCCTCGATTCTGTTTGCGTCCTCTGTTTCCTCTCGAGGAAGCGAAGATCGACGTTTAAGAGAAAAAGGAGGAAGCAAAAGGGGCAGAAGAGAGGCCGAAGAGGCAAGAGGCTATAGTCTTAGTGGCTGCAGGCGTCGGCGTCGGCGTCGGCGCGGGCGCGAACGAAAGAAAACATAAATAATCGCGTTCAAATGAGACAGGGAAGAGAAGGAAGAAGAGGAAGAAGAGAAAGGGCTGGGCCCCCTCTCGGAGCCACACACGGCGGCGTGCCGGTTGTGTGTCTCGACCTCGTCGAACCTGATGCCCGCCTGTGCACAATACTACTCCGCCCTCTCTCGTCGCGCTCTCGGCGAAGCTGAAGAGGAAGCTGACACGGGGGCACAAACGAGAATCTCCGCTGCGATGCCGCGCCGCACCGGGCCACAAACGCCTTCACGCTCGTAGACGAAATCTATACTAAATATCATCGTCCCCGAGTCTTCAGAGCCGAGACACCTCGCGATTCGATGTCCCTCAAAGCTATGGACGGACTATATTAGAGCGCGAGATAAATCGCGTGTGAGAATTAATTAATTCGCGTTCCAGACAAGACAACACGCACATTGCGTGAGCGAGGAAATTAAAACCGGCGCTTTTACCAGTCGACGTCGACGCGACGTTAATGATCGTGTTGATATCACACTTTTCTCGAGGCCCTTTGACACCGGCGGCGGCTGCGTGTTGCCGTCGGGAATTAACGCTCAAGTGGTCGCGTGAATTTTCATGAGTTCGGTATTATACGCGATATCTAGCATATACCAAAAACATCAGTCGTTTTTACCTGTGAAGAATTTGTCTGATAATAGAATGTTTCTTTCTTAGTATATACAAAGTACTCAAGATCTTCCGATTGTAATTTTAATGAGAGATATAGCGACTAATATCAGTTTTTTTTCTCTTGAAAATTAAATATGAATAGATCCGAGGCTTATAATAAAATATGAAAATCTTTTCGCATAATAACTTTGCAGAATTCTATTAGATACAAAAAGTAACTTGTTCAAACGCATATATGCTTTATTTTTTTTAAATTCAGTGTCTAATAAAATTAGCCAGACGTTCGTTAAAGCATTAAAATATATACGTCATAGATTATATAATCTGTACCTTACTGTACTTACATACATGTATACATATTGTATGTGTACAAATTATATAATACTTTATAATTATTATTAATATGTATTATATGTATGATTGATATTACGAAGGAAAAGATAGCTGAAATATTTGATAGGTGTACAAATTTTTAAAATCCGAAATGGAAACCCGAAATCATACACCGTGAACGTAAGATTTCGGGACCACCCCGTTGACGGAGTCGTCGCGTTTGGATTAAAACGTCGCCGGTTGCGCCCGTCGAGACGTATTTATAAATCAGTTGGTGTATGATAATTTAATTTTATCGCTAGTCGTCACCATAACGGCAGAGCGGCGTTTCGGCGGCAAAGGGCGAAAAAAGGCGGCGTGATGGGCGAGCGAGCGTAGCGGCGCGAGCACACAAGCGGCACTAAATAGTGCGCTGAGGCGAGTGAGGCGCGCGGGGCCCTCTCTTCCTCAATGAGCGTGTCTCTATTAAATCTATTATTAGATACCCGGACCTCGGGTGCGAAAGCATCCCTTTCAATTACCTACGGCTTCATTTCGCGCGGTCGTACCCGAGCATGTGCGTCCCGAGGATCCGCGTAAAAGGGAACGATAACGCTTCGTGTAAGCTCCCCGAAGGAGTTTCAAGGATCGCGAGAACTGTAGATATTATCCGGGGATCTAACGTGGATCCAGATCGGAGGATTCGAGGATTTGAGGATGCGAGGATTACTGGAGGAAGTCGAAAAGTTAAGGGTCTAGAATCTGAGGATGTAAATATTAGAGGGTTCGAAAACTCGAGGATTCAAGCACTTCAGAATCTGCGTGGATCCATGTGGTTCTAGAATTCGAGAGTTTAGTCTTGTATCCAACATTTGATAGAACCGGTTTTTCCAACTTCTTGGTAAGCTAAATAATAGTTAAATCATCGTCTGTCTTCTGTTTTATCTTCAAATTAGACAAATTCAGTCATATGATTTAACCATTAGTTAACTTACCAAGTTTGGAAAAACCGGTCCATAATCCAGAAGCAAGACAATCTTTCAATATTAAAAGATTCGAAAAACTGCATTAAGTAACATCTAATATAAAAATCAAATATTAAGATATATTTGAAATATATTACACAACGTCGCACATTATAATATATACATTACTTTTATATATTTTAAGAACTTGCTCTGGAAATATAAAGAATATCGCCATCGTCAGCAAGCTTCGCTACATGATAAATTTAAATAATAACATTAATAAATTATTACATGAAATAACAGTGCTTATGCTTTATTCTGTAAGCAAGAGTAGGTTTCCGTGACATTTTTACCATTTTCGATTAAAAACCGCACCAGGCTTTCCATTATGAGGCATGATTTATCGTCGTGTAAGACCGCTGCCGCTATTAAACGCATGCACGCTATTAAACGCACAATGCCGCACACGCATTTTGACGCGATCGACAGGCGTATTCCCCGATAAACGGAATATTATCGTTGCGTGAAATAATGCCGACTTTATTCCGCGCTAAGCTGAAGTTTACGATGCTTATCCGCCGCGTCGCCGGTCGCCTCTCGCGCAATTAGTCTTGCAAATTCGATTACGAGCGCGCGCCGGAACAATACGCGAGGCGTTATCGAGCGGTTATTAGTCGAGCCTTTTAATCATTTCGCGCGCACGCTCCGCCAGCATTTTAATTTTAAATCGGCCTCGAACACGCACGCCTCCTCGAAATTTTCATAATCACTATCTCGCGCGCGCGCGCGCAATTAACGACTTTACCTATCGAAAATCTACGGCGCCGAGTTATTCCGGGAGTCGGGAAAAATCAGCTGCTTATTATTCAATTACGGTGATCTTAATCGTTCAGCATGAAGATCAGATGCCGTAACTCAGATGGGATAACCTGAAGTGGCGTTGAAAAATACATTGCACATCATTTTAAAATACAATTCTCGCCTGGCAAGCGTTTTCTCTATCTTTTATTAATACAAAGTCCATGTTAATAATTCACACTTGCGTCAAGTAATTCTTATAACTTCGTGACAGCTTACGTGTACATTAATCGTTTATCAGATAAGAGAATATCACGAGATGACAAAATCTATTAGTTATTCAATTGTGTAAAAGAAGTTTCAAGCGTATATATTATTCGTGGATTTGACAAATATTCTAAAACGTTCGTTTTTCTCGTTACACCAA
This sequence comes from Tetramorium simillimum, assembly GCA_011636635.1. NCBI lineage: Eukaryota > Metazoa > Arthropoda > Insecta > Hymenoptera > Formicidae > Tetramorium > Tetramorium simillimum. Next base: position 39,255 of record VBVQ01000704.1, on the reverse strand, counting down.
GTGTAATTCAGATCTGTATCATTCTTAGAGCTTTATTTGCTTGCGTGAAGAGAAGAGTAGTAAATTTAGGGTTCGACTTTTGATGTTTTCGACCGGTCGGCTTCCTTCGTCTTCTCTTGTGCCTTTGCGAAGGACTTCCTGGTCCCAGGTCCAATCGGATCCGCACGCTAACCGCGAGTATGTTGGCGTCAGAATATCCAGACCCGCCTGGATCCGCTCCGCCCACCGTGTTCGCAAATTCTCTCTCAATTTTCATCGGGCCCGGCGCTCTGCAGCTGGACGTAATTGGCTACCTGTCCTTCGATCGGCCGTGTCGATCTGTCCTCGGGCCGCCGGCCGGTCGACGACGGGGCCCTGCGTGCGTTTCCGACAGAAAATTGCTTTCCGCCACGCCGCGAACCTTGGAAGCGCGCGAATTTCGCATTGAAGTTTTCGTCGCGTGACGCACTTTGTAAGTCGAAGCCGCAGCACTTACAAGTATACTGGGTGTCCTACCATTACATCTTACGATATGGATTTTTCCAATATTCTCTGCGTATTGAACGAACATTAATTAATAACAATACTAGAATGGGAATGTAAAAAATTTTATATAATTTGGGAAATTTAGCCGAAATATTATTAATCAAAATTTTATAATAAATTATTATATGTATATATATTGTGTACTGAACTAAATTCGAAAAAATATTTTACATTTTAATTATATTTTACACTTTTACTTTCAACTTTTATCAAGAATTGAGAGTTAAGATAAAAATTAAAACTAAATTTTTTTCTCTCCGTTTCTCTGTTCTTCATTAAAATATTCGTTATGAAGACTCGATAGCGGCGAGACACCCTGTAGACCCGGTTTTCTGTATACCCATTAGCCGCCAGTAATGACGACGGTACCCTTCTATACGATTGGCGCGGAGAGGATTCTTGAAAATTACTTTGTGAGCGCGACATACGTCGGCAGTCAGTGTTTAAAGATGAGATCGGGGCTTCTCTCGCGAGACGCGATACACCGCAAAAGGTATCATACAAAGGGACATGCGTGATGACGGTAGAACATTGTCATGGGTAACGAGGCGAATTTTATAACTTTTTTTTTATTCAAGCCTCTCGAGACCCAAAATGTATCTCAATTCTGGGTAAAAATATTCAAATCTTGATATAAAAAAGAAGATTTAAATGTATTCGGCAAAATGAAGGATGAATAATTCAACATCGTACTAAGGATTTTAATTACGATACTGCCTTAAAATTTATAAGTTTGCATACTTTATCAGTACTCTCCAGTTAATAATTTAATTTCTTTCCGCATGTCCACACGTATGAACTTCTCTATTACGCATACCGGCCACACGAGAGTCTTACAGTTAATCGTCCCGTTCTTCCTAATGACTCGCGAACGCGAAAGATCGCCGGATGTCTCGTTCGCGCACCGCGTATCGCGCCCGACACGACACATACGTTCTCGTGCGTGGCGGAGCGTCATCTCTCGGGATGCATCTCCCCCGGAGGATTTATTCGCGCGCGGCGGGCGATGCGGCTCGGGCATCGGGTTCGGGGGCTACCGGGCCGTGCAGAACGTCGAGCATGCGAGGCGAATTTATCACGTGGTGTACCGCTCGCTGTGCGCTACACGGCCGACATCGTAAATCGGTCTGGGAAGTGGTCCAAGCGTTTGGCCGAGCCATGTCAGCGAAATCGTATAACTTCGACGGGTCGGCCGCGTTTGTTGCAGAGCCCGCCCCAGTGGCGTCGAGATTTCAACGCCGCATTGCTGGAAATTTCATCCATCAACGCGAACCCCCGTGTGTCACATCAATTTAAATGTTACCGTTTAATTTAGTTTTGTACAGCATAAGATCATAAACAACGCTTTTGACAATTTTACAGTAAGGATTAAAAAATTTAATATTTTTCGCAAAAGTCAAGACTGCAAAGAATGAAATTCGATTCTTCATCTAACACAAAAAATAAAGTTTACATTTTAACAGAATTTCCGAGAGATATTTAAAGTTGAGGATTAGCAATTTTAAGAGAAAAATAGTGAGTTTTAATGATATTTGTGCAAGTGTAACGCCACGCCATTGCCGGCTAGCAGACCCACCGTAAAGCAAAGAGTTCGACAAGAATGTCGGTCGGCAAAACGCGGTAAAGCGCCGATATCAAAGACCAGAAGTCGTTCTGAACTCGCGTCCGGTATAGTCCGTCTCGCGGATCTCAAAGACCCGTGCGCGACGGAATATCGTCGGCGATCTGCTCATAAAGTGACGACTACGACGACGACGACGACGACGCGAATCGTCAGGCAGACCGATGACGAGAAGCGAATACAGGACAGAGAGGAGAAGATGTAGACGAGAACGTAGACGGAGGTGGCGAGATGTTGTCGAGGGAGCGACGACGCTGACGATGGTGGTGGTGCTGGTCGTGGCGGACCAGATGTTTGGCTAATGATGTCAGCGGAATCGTAACTAAAACCGAGGCGGCCCCGGACTTAGCACCGGCTTAGCCTCAGCTTTGAAGGAAAGAGTCTTATTACCGGGGCCTGCACGTGCTGCTCGTGAGCGCGAAACCGTAGGGTAATTGGACCACCCACTCGACACACCAAGAGTGCCACTCTCCGTTCGTCGTTTCCTCGCTTCCTCCCTTCCTTTTCTTTCTTCTTTTCTTTTTTTTCCCCTTGCTCCTCCGTCGCCGAGGACGCGAAAACGGCGGCGAGCTTTCGACGAGCAGATAAACTGGAAGTCGCGCGACGACTTCCAGTCCCGACAGCCGTCGATGCATTCGCTCTCACTTGCAATCACGCGCGGAGAGATGCCAACGCGCGTCTCACGGCCTTATCGAGAACATTATTTTACTGTGACTCGTGAAGTCATTGCGATTATCGGATAAAACGTATAACGGGTGAATGGAGATGACGGTTGCTTCATTTATGCCGATTATAGATTACAGATATAAATTGTTACGAGACTCGTTCCCTACCTTAGAAGCTCTTGTTGAAAATAAAAAAATTTGACATGTATTTAAATAAAGGGATGCATGGAATGCCGGTTTAATTCTCAGAGTGTTATCCAATATCTTGAATATTCAATTAGTTTTGAAACTATTCTACTTGATATCATTAGATGATGGAATATATAATTATATGCTATAAATTTTATTATACAAAGATAAATGTTTTTTTAATCTTTCTCCTTTGAAAGATAGGAACTTTAAGAGCTTTCGTACTTTCACAAAGTCTACTACTAATCCATGGAATGTCTCTAGCTGTATTGATGCAATTAATGTTTCTAACATTTGATGTTGAATATTTTTTAATATCTTTGGTATTAAATTATGGCGATACATCGCAATAATTTCCCGTTAATTGGATTGCTATTATGAAAATGGAATGCCTCGTTTGCTTCCCAGTTTTGGGACAGTGCGGATTAATTGGACCACCTACGGGCAACTGGAGTTGCGACAAGCGGCTCCTTTTTCCAAATAAATACACGCGTGTTGTGTCTCATCTTGGGTAGCGAGAGGGAGGGTCTTCCGAAAGACCCCAAGCAGTCGAAGCAGCAGGAGCGTGTCGTACGGGCAAACCGCGCCGCATCTCGTCCGTGACACTCGACCCGGAAGACAAGACTGATTTATGCCTGCTGGCTCGCCGGACGGAAATTAGATGGGTTCGTGTCGAGGGATATCATTGCGTTTGTTTGACATTTTTATGCGGTACCGCCGATGCTTTCTTTCGTCCGAGCGCCGGTACGCGTGGGAAGGCGTTAATTAACGGCATCATCTAGTCACCCAATTACCAACTCGGTTTTAAGCCTGACTGACACTTTTGGCATCTAAAACATTTATTATAAAAGATCATATATGTGTATCTTTATAATACTGATAAAAAACGTTAATCCTGGAAGATATTTTATTATTTTATATATGTACATATATTATAAATTTAGTTTAGTTCTCGATTACAATCCATATCATCTTTCGACATCTTTGCGATGGCCTTAATTTTTAAAAGTGCTAATTTATTTTCAGGATAAATTTGCATAAAAATATTGCTAAAATTGATATTTTAATTAACATATCAATAACATACTAATCTGTATTTTATGATTATTTATATATTATATATCTCACAATTGAAAAGTACGTAGTTTTTCTTTTTTTTTTAAATAATAGTAGTTGGCTACTACTAATAATTATGTATATACCATTTCATTATGAGAGTTTACGTAATATAAAATAACAAAAAAAGTCGGTTTTTTGAAAATGCAATTGTCTTATTATTCAGTAAACTATTCTTCATGGTCACGAGCGTCTTGTCAGAATACAAGAAAGATGACGCACGCGCTCAAACACGCTTAAACACGCGGAAAATTTTGTTGATTTCAACACATTTTATGTTTGGAAACTTCGCAATAGTTCGGACGCAGGTATCTCTCGGGAATTTCACGCAACAAGATCTGTCCTCAAAGATTTTGCCGAAATGGGAGTACAAGACGAAGGCCGTTGTCAGTTTGATGGTTAATATTGGAGATCTCGGAAACGTGGCCACCTGTATATCCGTCCCTTCCGTCGTGGGTGGGCCTGTAGGTAATGCGAAACACCGAACTTGGGGCGCGGATCTGACTTAGGGTAGATTTCCGTAGGGGTGGTGCACACGACCAAGAGAGGAAATGCAGCCTAACCACTTAAGAGGCTACTACAAACGTGACGATATGTAGACCAACACGTAGACAAACTTTCTCGGATTTCTTCCTGTCGACCACCGTGACGGTCTCTTAAGTGTCGAGTGTGAACAAAGCGTTCTTTGCCCTCCCAGTGAGAGGTAGCCTTTCCTGTTAACTATTAGACTATTAGAATAAAATAGATCCATTATGGAGAAATGAAAGAAAGACGATCATTTACTGGAAATGAAAATCAATTGTTGTTGAAAATCAATGACTAAACCCTTAAAACGGTATCTATCATCATAACTACAAAACTGATAATTTTTCAAGAAAATTAATGGATTTCTCCTTAACAATGTTCCAGTTCTTTTGTGTAATATCTATTTTATTAAAATGTACATTCCTCTCTTTAGTAAATTCATAGCGCTTCATAATTTTTCCCAAAATTTCTCTCGAAACAACAATAAATCACTGGTGAGTTTTGATCGCTGATAAATTGAGAAACTGTCCAATGTCTCGTGCCAAAATATAAAGACATATCGAAGGGTTAACTATCGTACCATTCGGTATCGCGCGATTGTTTAGCTCGTCAAAAGTAATATCCAATCTCTCGGTTCGAACGATGAATCAGCCAACGATACTACTATTTACCAGAAAAATCTCAGAACCAGTGCATCCCCGGTTTGTTTCCGTAACGCCCGCGAGGATTCCCGTGCATCAGCGACGTCCCCCTATCTCTTCTCCGATCTCTCTCTCTCTCTCTCTCTCTCTCTCTCTCTCTGATTCCCCTCCTTTCTCCTCTCTTCTCGTATAGGTACGTCGCTTCGCCGCCTTCTTCTAATTTTACGAGCCGTTGACTCCCGATCGATGGAACGAACCGTTTCGAAACAGCCGGCCGTTTTCCGCCACGCGCCGTTGGCCGTCCGGTGACGTAATTTTCCCGGAGCGAAGCGAGCCGAGCTGTCGCGCGCCGGGGAATAAGATCGGGGAATTTGCGAGAGATCGCCGATGTTAATGCGAGTCCGGGGGCGACCGGATCTCCGATCGCCAATCTCCTGTCCGCCATGTACTAACCGACGGCTGTTTTTCCGCCTGTTTCAGATCACGAAGCTCAAGATCGACAGTAATCCGTTCGCCAAGGGCTTTCGGGACTCCTCTCGTCTCACGGACTTCGAAAGGTAAACTCCTTGCTAACTGACTAACTCCTTGTTACATATAGCGGCAAATAAGTTCGATAAAGTTTGCCACAATTTGAAACTACATAAATCATATTGATCTCATTTGAAATAGATTCTATATAATAGAAAAGATTCTAATAAGAAAGAGATTTATCTCTTTCGTTTTTTAATTAAATTTATTTGCTAGCGTGCAAAATTCAGTAGCTATCGGATTAAAAGGAGATCATTAGTCTTAAGGCTGTATACCTGTCAAAGAAAGATAAATTAAATAAATACCTGGAAACACGGAGTGGACAATCTATTAGGAAATTGTATCTGTAACGTCTGCAAAGTTCCGACTCAATGTCCTTCCGGAGAATCCCGTGGCTAGAAGACGGTATGCATAATGGAGCAGCTTCCCTTTCAGGGAGACGATGGAGTCAATGCTGGCTGAACAGCAAACGCTCAGGTTTCCGCACCGGTTGCCCTTTGAGATGGAGCAGCTCCAGGCGGGTGCCGTGAGCAATCTCAGCCTCGAAGAGAAAGCCTTGTGGGCTGCGCGTTCTCAAATGCTGCTGAGGGCGGCCGCGGCCGTGGCCGCCAGTCCATACGCCCAGCTGGTCAGCCCCGCTCTGGTCTACCCAGGCGCCTCGGCCGCGGGCACCAGCCATCAGCAGCAGCAGCAGCATCAGCAGCAACAGCAACAGCAACAGCAACTGGGCCATTTGTGGTGGGCCTCGTCGCTCGGATCCACTATCTTTGCAGCGGCGCATCATCAACAGCAGCTGGTCGCGTCCAGCTCCCAGCAGAATCCGACGGGCCCCGCGGCCCCCCGGCCGCTCTACCCATCTCCTCTAGCCCTGGCCCACCACCGATTCTCGCCCTATCATACGGCGACCGTCCCCAAGTCCTCGACGCCGGTTGCGCCGTCGCCGTCGCCGTCCAGAAGGGCCACGCCGTCACCCACGGACAGTCTCAGCAGGGAGGCCCAAGACCTCTCGCCCTCGTAGTCCCTTGTGGCTTCATTAGGGAAACAATGACCACGATTTTCTCGTGAAGGGACTCTAGAAGGAATTTGAAGTACTTTACTAAGACTGCGCGTTGAAAGCTGGAAAATTTTTTTCATTCAGAAATGGAAGATTCCGTATAATTGGACCGCGAATTGCGTTGTGACTTTTTTATGGAGGAATCTAATTCCTCTCCATGTGATGAAAGTCAACTTTTCTCGACTGAGACCGAAGCGATTAATTCGCCTTGCAATATTCGTCTTTTTTCACGGAGAACTGACGAAGATTTTTGCGCGCGGTGAAAGTCGATTTCCATTGTATTATTTTTACTTAAAGTATATAATTCTCATTTTTTTAGCTTTCCTGTATTATGAACAGTTGTAGAATTTTCTAATTAAACGTGCAATATTTATCTTATAATTAATTATTAGTCTCCTTGTCTTTGTTATATTATTAAGGAGCCGGTCTCCATTTCGTTAGTTGGATACATGATGAATGAGCATTCGCACATTCATTTGCATGCGTAATGTGACAAGTCGTTATAAAATGTTTGCGCAAACGGGGATCGATTTTCGTCGCGCGTGTCGCGGCGTCAGGAAGAGGTCGTCGCGGGGTTCCGACGAAACGTGCAGACTCCGGCATGAATAGCAACGATAATTGTGGTGTCAAAGGTTCCCGAGTTGGCCACGGCGAGTTGTTTCTATCGCGCCGCGAAGATGGAGCGGAGGAAAGAAACGTAAAGCTCACGCTCTCCGAGAGTCTGAATGTTCTCTCGGCTGAACTTTCGACCTTTGGCGAGCATGGTGGCAAGCACAGGGGACCCGAGCCGTCTCACGTGACTCGGCGATTCCGTTGTCTCCCGACTGAATCCTGGGACTGAGAGAAGCCCGACCTGCACATATCTTTGCCTTGATCAGCAATTGGAAGTGATAGGGACCGTCGCGCGATCCTGGTAGTCAGGATGCACCTAAGGACGCACTTTGAAATTGATAAAAATAAAAAAAAACATTGTTGATCGAAAAGTATCTTGCACTTACAGAAGATGCCAGGAAGAGACTAAGAAACTTTCAAGTTTAAGTTACATTTGCCCTTATGTTTTATTTGACATGACCACCATAGGTTGAGGTCGCCAAGACTGTTGGAAAAACTGCGATGATACATCAAATAGGGATAACTCCATTTCTCGAGCGGAAAGATTCATAATGCGCCCCTATATATTTCCATATTTCGTCTGTCATTTCGTAATCGCGTATTTTTGTACGCATGAAACGTGGTCACGTCGTTTCGAGGTCGAGCGAGCGACCGCAAAGATCGCGAGGATCTTCAATAGATCGCACGTGCGAAGAATACGGACGGAACGATTGTAAATATGTAACCATTCTGGTTCTAAAGGCGGCATAATTGCCGTACATAATACACGTATATGCATCTTTAAGGGCAACTAAACTGTACGGCGACTAAAGTCTACTTGTATATAGGTATACATATATCTACTTGCGATATAAGATAATTACGCCTCTATCTCTTGTAATATAAGCTGTATATTTCGTATCACGAGCTATTGTTATCGTTATTTATGTTTCGATTCCATACTTCGACGCGGAGTGAGCGCGAAGTGAGCGCGCTGGACGCGATATGTTTCGAAACTGAAAGGACCTACGACCCTCCGATAAATTGTTCAAGGAAGACCTCGACATCCGATTCACGTTTTTAAGTTGAGCGAGCTAAGCGAGAGGTCGAAGAATTAGGATCATTAAAGATTTCCGAGCGACACTTCGCGCGTTCTCCGCGAGCACCTAAAGGATTATTATCGCCGCGGCGATTAGTGTTAGTGTAGAGCGTTATATTGTTAATGCTTGTGTTGTGAGGAAATGCATACACCTATTGCTGTGCAAGCTGCTCCCTTGTAAATAAACCCTAATAAACTTCTTGTACCGAATATTTTCGCGCCGCCGAAATTCCCCCGAATATTCCCCCTCCCCTTTGGCCATCGTGCATATCTTTCACATTCCATTTTCTCCCAAAATTGTCCCGTTTAAATTATAAGAACTTTGAAAAGATAAGCAGAATTTAATCGCATTTTTTTTATTACCTGTTCGTAAGAATTTAATCCAGGATTATCCGCGCGGGAGATACCGAAGCATACATCATCGTTATCATATAATTAACTCATAAATAACACAACATTTCCTTCTCTCTCTTGTAGATTATTTATCGTCGCGCAGCAGATATTATCCTGCGGACAAATCGCGCTCGAGTATCTACTCTCTCATCCTTGGCGTGGGTAAATCTGATGTGATCGAGGTAAGGAACTATTATTCGCAGTGATTCTGCTCAAGCTGGCGTGTACACGCTTAGGCAAATGTTGTCGGTTCTGTACGGTTAACCGGCTACAGGATGCCCCGTTTAAAGGCATCATCACGCGATCCTCAAGCCGACCGTGCGATTAGGGGATGAAGGAGTCACCATTTGCTGGAAATGCAAGCCGACGAGACCGACTGATCGCCGACACGGTCACGAGATCGTTCTCGTCGTCATTTTCGCCAGGCATTTTTGTTAGCGCACGTGACACGCGTCACAGTAAAGAATTATTTCTATTTTAATATAATATATATTTTCTTATATTTTACGAATATATTTTGAGCTGCTGAAATATTTAAGAGTGTTGAAAGCAAACACATTGAAATTTATATTTTTACTACATCATACATATAATATTTGACTCTATATATTTTGCATTTAAAGTTTTCTCGCGAATTAATGGTAACATATTTCGTTGAGCATTTTTTTTAGCAAATTTCTACGAACTGATTTTAATCTCGCTGTATTCTTTATAATCGTCACAATACATATTTATCTTCCACCCGTTAAGATCGCGAATATGAATGCTGTAACTTTCATTGCATCGACAATTGAAATGATTAATTAGTATACTAAACTGGGATTAAATTTATCGTTCGTCGAGATATTCACTTTATTAATTCGTCGGACGATCATCGTGTCATAAAATGGATAAGATGAATACATTTTCGTCGTTACGGCCGTATCAGGACATTAGGCGCATGAATAGACGTGCGGCCGGTCGACCGGCCGATCCATCCTTCGGTCGTAAATCACACGTCGCGTTCGGCACGAAAGGGCGACGGAATCCGGTATTAGTGGCGGCGCCGATAGGAGTGACACGGTGAGAGCGTTACGACGAAAAAGGGAAAAAGCGACGCGACGTCTCGTCGTCGTAAACATCGAGGATGTCCGGCTGCTTGATTAGGTTCCCCTACCGGCGCGTCGCCGTAAAGCACGCGATTGCGATCGCGCCTTCGGTAAAAAGACCGGGAACGACGGCGCATGAATCGCCTCTGCTTATTAAAGTGGAGCACATTTTGCCGCGCAAGAGCGACTTCTGATGAGATTATAATTTACGAAAAATTTATCACGGACACCAGACGTTTAAAGACGTCTTAATCGTTCGGATATTCTTCTCGCGTATTTTATATTTTCTTTGACATTAAGACCTAAATGCTATTTAAAATGTTTTATTATATTAAATTATTATTTATATTGAATACTTCTGAATACGAGGAGATTTTGGATAAATTTTTGCAATGCCAATCTCTGAATTTATCGTGTAAGGTATTATATTACGGAGATACCTAATTTCGCGTTGTATTATTTCTCTTGGATGATTATCTTTCCTACCCAAATAACACAAATCTTCCAAAAACATTTCAAAAACATTCTGAGAACGACCCTATGTTCTAAGAATGTCTATGGGACATTGTCTTGGAGACCTTATGTCGTCTGGAGTTAATGAAAGATATGTAAAGTTCCAAAAGAGTGTACCAACATTTGAAAAATGGTATATTGTCTTGAAAAGTCATAATCTTGAAATTTGAGGAATGTGACCCTGTTGAAAACTTATATACCTATTCAGAATTATAACTTTTCGGAACATTATTCAAATCATTTTTCAAATTTTGGCACTTTTTTTCGAGACTTTGCGAGTTCATCTTTCCGATTTCATGGTTGAAAGAAATATTCGGATGTTTCGTTTTCTTTTAGCGTCGGTTCTGTGCGTTTGTATAACCGTGTAATTTCGCGCAAGAACGACACATTATCGCGAACAGGAGGCGAATTATTTCAACCGAATCTGGACGATCTCTTGCAGAACACACCGCGAGAGCCATCGTCGAGGTGTCGGAGAGCTGGCGGTGGCGTTTTAATGTGGAATGAAGGCATTATAAACCCATTAGCCGGTGGGCGAGCCCGGGCGCGACTTGCGTGCGAATGTGCGCCCATCGCCGCCGCTCTTTATTTGAATACACAAAACATTAACGGCCTTGCTCGTCTCGCCGTCGCTCCTTCATTTGTCCTGCGTCCGTCAGTATATCCCTGGCGCCGATGCCGGTCGCATCTTTTCTTTATGACGCACTTTTTCTCAGACGCACAGTCCGTTTAGCTTATTTCCCCTGGCGAATTTCTTAATTTAACCATTTTACAACTTTTGCGATTTTTTTTTTAACGGAAATGTTGAAACATGACGGATCGTTGGGGAATCTAAAATGATTCGATTTTTTGAAAACGTCCTCTCTTTCTTTTTGCTGAACCTGCCAATGTGATTATTGTGATCTTATTTTACGTAACGCGTATTTTGTAAATTTTTATAGTTTACGGTACTCGTTAAAGTAATACACCCCTACAGCTATGACGTACAACGTGCTTTGTTTCTACTTGTTCGTATTTTGCATTCTTCCTCGCCTCGAGACGCACCCATCTTTACTTCATATCTTATTATGTTAATTTTTACTTTACAATCTAATTCCCTATATATAGAATACCCGGAGGGAGATTCATATTCTAGGATATATAATAAACGTTATTCTCCCTCTCACTTTCTCTCTCTCTCTCTCTCTCTCTCTCTCTCCTAGACCGATTTCATTCGTTTCTCTTCTCGTTCTCCCTTTCTTTCTTTGTTTCCTTTCACCCTATCTTCAGAGGGATATTGCGTCAGTCTTAATAACAACTTGCTTAACCGACTCACTGCACCGTTCATCCAGCGTGTCTGTTAAATCGCTAATTACCCCCGCGAGAAGGTGAGGCCGGAGAAAGAGCGGCTGGAGGGAGGAAAGAAGTCGGTTGAAAAAAAGACGGATCTGAAGAGAACAAACGCGGAGAGAGCCAATTTGCGAAAAGCAACGGCAAGGAGGGGACCAGGAGAACGAAGTCATCTCGTCGTGCCCTTTTTTTTCCTGTTCCCCTTTTTCCCCTTGCTCTGCATGTCTCTTGAAATCATGATGAAACGCCCACTTCCTGGCCGATTCACGGCCACTTTATTCCGCGTTTGAGAGCCAAAGGGACACAAAACTGTAAACTGAAGGAAAAGTGAAAAGAAAAAAGAACGGAAGGGAGAAAAAGAGAGGGGGGGGGGAAGTCGATTTGCCTAATTTGCTCGGTAATGTCCCGCCGAGAATTAACGAGCTTTGAAGAGAGACAACAGAATGGGGAATGGAAGACATATGAGGGGGCAAGAAGAGAAGGAGGGGAGCGCTAGCATCTAGTACCGGCATTAATTACGTCGGTTGCCACAGGTGTCAACAACCTGATTATCAGATCTCGATCGAATCCCGATCGTCCGTTTCGATTACGTCGGCGTCTCAAACGCGAGCGGGGTACCAACCCCCTTTCGCCGGTACCTCGAACCCGCCGAGGTTCGTGATTTTCAACCCTCTTGAATGACATATTAACAGAAGGTATATGAAACTTAATGCGTTAAATTAACGGGAAATAGAAAAATGTTTATATATTAAAAATTGATATTGCTAAGATTAACATTATTATTTTATCTACATATTTGTATGTACTGAAACTTTCCGTCTTGATTATAGAAAAATTAACTTCAAATCCGTCAAAGAATTAGTCACATCTCTAGATTGTGGGTCTCTAGATATACTCTATCTAGATATATTACTAAAGGCCGGTTTTTCCAACTTCTTGGTAAGCTAACTAATAGCAAAATCATATTGTCTGTTTTTGTTTTATCTTCAAATTAGACAAGTTCAGACGTATGATTTAACTATCAATTAGCTTACAAGAAGTTGGAAAAACTGGCCATAAGAAATTACTTTCAGACATTTAAATTGACTTACATTTATATTTCTCTATATTTTTAAATAATTTATTAGAATTTTCTTTGAAAAAAAAAAAAAACCAAATTTATTGTTTAGAAAGTGACAATTATTGACAAGAAGAAGAAACTTTGAATTGAAACTTTGAAAGCTTACTTTTGGGACATGCAGAAGAAAAAAGCTTTTAGGCTACATTTGTAATCACAAATTTCTCCTCGCTCCGCGGGATGCGAGGGAAAGCTATCCTGAAATGAAATGGCGGTCCGGCGACGCCACTGCTATCGATTGGCTACCGTACGTACACGTGCGCGCGTGTACTGTATATATGTGCGGCGGCCGCCACCGTCGTAATCCGCGTAGGTGCGAGCCACAGGGCAGGGCGCCGTTTCCCGGATGCGTATGGGGGATGATGGCGAGATGGCACCCAGTCGGCTGGTTATTAACCAATGCGCGTCGTTCGCGCGCGTTCGCTTAAGCACGTATTAATTGATCGAATTAATTTGCCGACGCGCGGGACGCCGTGAGGCTCCGCGGGGAGTCCCCGGGATTCGGGAGCGAGACACCTGTCGTCGACGGGAAATAATCTCGTCGCGTGGTAGTTTTCGCTGATGGTTATTAGCGAAAGGACGCTATCGAAAAAATCGACGAACGATTAGGAGCGTCTTAAAAAGTCACGCGTTTTTAATTGGCGATTTCCACAATTAACTCACGACCCGCGATAACGAGAGTAAATAAGAATGATAACGTTATCGCTTTTACCCGAGTGCCACATTTATGTTAGAACGATATGAATTTATTGCCTCGTAACAAATTATTTTAAATTAGCGAGGATTAGAATTACGAATGCATGGACGATTGGTTGATTGTCTGGTTCCTTCCAACGTAATTTGCAAATGTAATTTTGCCTAAGATGGAGCGTTATGCGAATTTAATAAGTTATTAAACGTAAATGGAGCAAGTTGTTAAAGCGATAGCTGGCCGTTGCGCTGTAATTCATTTCTCGCGTTATTGCCGCAGTTGGTTTTGACTTTTAGTATCTCATTACTTTCCACATTTTTGTATACATATGGCAGATAAGGGCCGCACGCGCGTTACAGTCTTAAATAATATTAAGAGACTCGTAGATTGCCAGTTAATTAAAGTCTAAGCCTTTCGCGACGCTAAATGATCCGTCATTGAGATACGCATCGACAGTTTCACCCTTATCCCGCACGACAGACAGTTTCATTATTAGATTTCCTCTCTGGAAGCCGACGAATCACGATCGGCTCTTTTTAATGACACTCTCTTTCTCAGCTGCTGAGAAAGAGAGAGAGTCTGGTCCTCGTTAGAGCGGACTTACGCGACGCTTGAGCTAGGTAAGTTAAGAAATGAGTCTATGGACAGAATTGGTGCCACCCGACTACCAAACGGTCGGAAGGAGGGACAGAGAGAGAAAGAAAGAGAAATAGAGAGAAAGAAGTTCTCGAAGGGTGAAATCCGAGCCAACCGCAGAGGAAGGGGCTCGCACTCTTTCTTTCCTCCTTTTTTCATCTCCAGATAGAGGCACCTCTATTCGTTCATTCATTCATTCATTCGTTCGTTCGCTCGTTCTCGAGCGTGCGCTCGCATGCACGGACCTACCGCGCGTCGCCAGTAATCTCGATTTACAACTCGAAGGAAAATCGATCGCACTCGACGTCCAATTGGGTGTATCGGAATCGAGTTCCGATACTAGTTACTGTGAACCCGATCGGTTGCATTTTCTTCTTTTTTTTCAGAAACTTTTTCATTCTCTCGTTTTTCGGCAAAACTCTATCCGGAAACGATTACCGTTGCTCCTCTTAAATAATTGCGTTAATCGATTGAGTCAAAGACGTGAAAAATATTACTTCATGTTATCGCATATTGATGTATTCCACTGTTATCCTACATTTTTTTAAAATCTTGCACAATTTTTATAAAAACGTATATGAACAAGTTCGCTCTTAAAACTACAAAAATTCTGGTTAAAAACAGACAAATCAGAAAAATCTTATACGATTGATCAAATATTCTGGTTATTATAATAGGAATTCTGATTATTATAAGTTACAAAGTATTGAGTTTTATTATAATAACCAGAATATCTATTATAATAACCAGAATATTTGATCAATTCTACAAGATTTTCTGATTCGTCCGTTTTAACCAGAATTTTTTTTCAATGTACAGTTTCAATAATTTTATAAAATGTAATAATTTTTCTATTTTTAAATTTCACATAAATTTACGTACATTGAAATGTTATTCTTGTCGCAAAAATTTTCAACATTTTAAATTTGCGTTTTTTCACGGTTTCTTCCTTGGAGGAAATTGTACGACTTGTTTCCCGATCTAAAAGCGTACGCAGCATTTTTTTCGTTGCACCACTTAAACGAGCGGTGCAGTCGTTAAAATTCGGTCGGCACAGTGAATGATTTACATCTGTTTGACACGCGGAAAGTTTGCGACGGCGACGGAGACCAAATAAGCGCTCGGAAATCCGCGACGGGTTCGACGCTTCGGCTTCTGAAAAATTCAAACAGCCCCGCCGGCGGATTTCGCGTCGGATAGCGAGCGCCATTAGGGTCGTAAATGTCGATAAGCAGAACGCACGATAAATTAAGGACAATGGATCTGCGGATAAATAATAAATCTCGGCAGTGCGCGATTAAACGGGCCGCTTTTAGCCGGAGCGATTACGGCGCGGAAAACGCGAGTGGTTACCCGCGTTGAACCTATCGCTTTCACGGGCGATTCGATTCGTGTCTTGCGGGCCCGCTACCTGCTGAGAGTATCTTGTAGTATGTCCTTTTGAATAGAACGTAATCCGAATATCGTGATGATCGATCATACTCTTGACTTGAAAAGAAAGTTAGCTGGTAGTCTATCGTTATCCATTTCGACGCTGCCACCCAAGTGGTCCCACAAATTTCTGTGAACATCGCGCAATCATTTTATCGAATTCTAGAAGTGTCAGTATCTTCGGGTAACGGTAGAATAAAATTCAACAAAACTGAAGTTATAATATAGCAGTTGTGAGATAGAAGTAGCTTGGATCAAGAATGGGGGTTAGCGATTTCGAAATTATTAAAAATAAAATTTGTGGTCTTATTGAAAAATTAACATTATTAGAATTTTGAAAAAATTATATTACGATATTGATACAAAATTATCATCTAAAATGAAATTACTTGTAGATATAAATATAAAAAACTTCAGAATGACAATTTGAATTTTATTACAATTTTAATTACAACTAATTTCTGTAATTGTAATTTTGAATTAGGCAGGATACGTTTTTCGTTAATTTTATTTCCTTTAGAACTTACTTTTTGCAAAAGTTAGTCGAGCGATTCCGGCTGACAGGTCTTTGTAGTGAAATCAAGAATGGTTGTAAGGCTCTTCTAGGTAATCCCCGAGCTTGACAATAGATTGGCGTGGCTGTGAAAATATTTGGAGTCCTGCGACAGATTCCTGAATTGTGATTCGACCGGTGCGACGTTTCCCGCCTTTTTCAATAAGATTACGGGGGAAAAGAGCAACGACGAAGAATAAACCAAGTCCTTATGGTCCTTGATTCACCGCATAATCCTGTGTTCAAGGTTGTCACCGGTCGGAATCATGATCGATCGAGCTCGGAGATTTTTCTCTCGCTTTCTGAGGACACTACCTCGTCGATCACACGCGATCACTCGAGTTGAACTCGCCTGTCAGAGTTAACCAACCTTTGCGTATTCGCACAATGATTGTCCCACAAACGAACAATGAGACGTCTATCGTAATAAATACGAATAAATACCAAAGTTTAAAAATCATCGAAAAATATAGAAAAATACGTTTAGTTCGTAACTTAATTTTAATGATAAACCTTATATACAACGACAATCCTAACTTTTATTTGTCTTAATTCCTTAATATACTTTAATTAAAGGGAATATCTCACATCCTTATTACATTATTTTATATTACTTGTGAGAATTAATGAGAAAATTGAGAAACTGATGGCGGTTTACGCGATTACAAACTCGCGAAGGCGAGGATTACAGTGTCAGTTGCTAAGTGTCGATCAAGCGGATTAGGGAAAAAAAATTTTCGATTCGATCGTGTCTAGGGGTTCACCGGCACCTTGTCCAAATATTTGGAATCACCTCGCGGCCGGGTGATACCGGAGGAAAAACGCACGGCCGACCCGTGACGAAACGCACGACTGCAGGTGGCCCACAGATGCCGGGGGATTATGGGGTTTATTCCCCAGCGGGATATTGATCCCATTGTACCGCGGCTATGAAGCGAGCGACTCTCGTCGAGTTTCTCGTTGCTCTCGGTTTCCTCCGAGATGAACCCGAAGACGAGAGGAGCGTGTTCACTCTCATCTCCATGACGGATCTTGTAATTTATGAAGAACAGTGTTCTTACGCGTTTTGTTTTTTTTTTTTTATGAATCAGTCGTTTGTACTCATATCTAGTAGGTATATACACATTACGATTCATCTTTATTACAGATCGTGTCATACATTGCCATTTATCTATCTTAATTTTTATCTTTACATTTTAATTCGCTCGTGTAACGACAAGCCCGCGCAACGCTTCGTACCCGAAGTACACATTTCATATTATAAAAAAATTCTGATAGTAATGCAACGAATGTAACATTGCGAGCTCGGAAAGTTATGTAACGAGCGACGCTAAATCCACATCGCTATTACACGCGATACGCAATATTTTATTTATTCGGTAGAAAAAACACGATACTTTATATACGCATCTACGTCCGGTCCCATCTTTCATTCCCGATGTTCTAACGTTACTCGCTTAAATTAGGTCCCGTCGTTACGTTTGTCGTTACTTATTTATTAACAATTTCTGCAACGCTCTTAGACCAAGAATATCGAAAGGGATATCCGTTAATGCGATTACTTTGTAACAATCGACAATCTTCAAGGATCTCCGCTAATTTATTTACCTAGCAATCCACGCAGATTGCACGATTACTATTTGCAATGCCACGTTCGTTGTTTAACAATACAATAGGGGCTATTCGAGAGATTCCCGAGAGCGGCGATTGCGTGAGCTTGATTCGCTCGTAAATCGAAGCCGAGGAGATCCGTGATCGAGGTAACCGCTCCGCGATTTCGATCTCGACGCTCGAGCGATTTCGATGGTGGCGAATCAAGCGTCGGCAGGAAGGAAGCTGCCAATTTGCACCGCGCACGCCACGTCAGGACACGGATAACGGGGATGTCCTTCGGCTCCTCCTACTTCACGCTCCTTCGAGCAACGATGATTGGCCTGAGCGCGCAGGCTCCCCTCGCAGGTAAGAATTGCAACTGCACTCGTCGATGCGAATCCAAAGTCGGCCGATTCTCTGAATTTCTGCACGCTACACGGATAAATTGCGAGAAGTAGAAATTTATTGCTAATTACGTTTCAATATTATTAACTCAGATGTGGATCGGCAATAATTATTACATTATCCAACTTGATTTTCCGTAATTTTGATTTTTGTTTACGATTTAAAATGAGATTAGATACTTTGGATTTTATTTTTATTTTGTTACGAAACTTGTTGAATTAATTCATTAATCTTATTACTTGTTTTACGTTTAATGCATTTGTGTAAATAACATATATTTTGACTAACGGAAACGCGGAATGTAGGTACATAGCTCTCGAGTTTTTATTTAGCCGGACGCGAAACGGACGAATTTATATCTGCAAACAACATTCGCGTAAGGTCATTCTGATATGCAGATTGATTTCGAACAGTAACGTGAGAGTAATAGAGATAAACCATGATCGTTCGATTATATTTGTGAAGCGTATCAGTCCTATTAGGGGCGCCTTTTGGAAAATAAGCTGTCACATATCGTCACTAAACGCGAGGGGAACGGATAGGATAGAAATAAAGGGGAATAGTGTATTAGGTTCTAGTTATTTCCCATATCGAAGTGTAACTTCTCCCCACGATATCCTTCGTATTACTGCGGCCGTCGTGTGCATTTAGGGGGAAACAGCAGTACATATGTATATTTAAAGCGTCGCTCATTTTTCATTGTCTCGTTCTGTATGTGCTCATACATTATGTTTCACCTCAATTTCTGTGACTATTGATTTTTTAGTCACTGCTTTTCCCACCTTGTGTAGATACATTCGATTACAATAAGGTATTTGAATGTACACTGTTTGAATATTTGCGTACAGCTTGGAATTCTTGTAATTCTCTCCCTCCCGTTTTTCCCTTTCTAATACTGATCTAATACTTTTGTATCGATACTCCTGAATTTAAATAACTCAGGATCTAAATACAGATCGATCCTTTCCCTTGCAAAATAGAATCTCGATTGTATTAATTAGTTAAAAATTCCGCGTATTATTATATTTTATATATTTAATAATTTAACGATATTCTAAAACAAATAGGTTTCTAATTATAATACAACGTCCTATTAATTAGACAAATTATAGAATCGCGTATTAATCGGAATTGTGCAAAGATCGGAAAGAAAATCTTCCGCGACGGGACCCTTCGAGGAAGAGCGACGTCCAACCGCGGCGGACTTTCCGTCCGTTACACTTGGAAGGGCGCAAACTATATCAGGAAACGCGGCAATTGTCCTGTCGTGAGGAGAAGAGCTGTTCGGCCAAGGCGCGCAACACTCGACACGCAACTAACAGGAACCCGATAATTCGTGCGATCCGCCACGATCGGCTCGTGAAATCACCTGGAATCACTTTCGCGCGAGCCTCTCTTGCGAATTCAGTCCGTCGAATGAAAACGACGTTAGCCGCCAGTCCGATCGCTTTATATAAAAAAATATATATCGCAGAACTTTCAAGATTATCGGAAAATTTTCACATATTTCACACACGAATACAAGCATTAATTTCCAATCTCATCGAATATCTGCCTATATCCGGTAAATTATTGAGATCTTTACTTCGTTATTCTGAAATGAACGATTCGCAGTTCTCTGCCCTTTTTGGGTGGAGATCTGAGAAAACTTTTTCTCTTTTTACATCTGAAGAGTGTATTCTCGGACACATCCAACCTTTCCGCGAAGTTGAATAACTTCCATCTGCCGTGCTTGAAAATACTTATGAAGAAACCGCCTTAATTCCTAACAACTGGAGCGTGGATGCTCGCTGATTGTTTGTCGCGGGCGACACACGCGATGCGAAATCCTGTTATCCGGCCGGCTGATTTTCAACCGGGGCGAGAGAAGCATCCTCGTCCGCTCTCGCGTCTCAGCAGCTACACACAGAGTTTAATTAAGCGTTGTACCTGAAGTGAAATGCACGGAGAAACAACAACGGCGGTTATCTAAAGCCCAGCACGTAAATTACAGGTAAAGGCACAAGACGTTCGAGGGAGAGAGAGAGAGAGAAAGAGAGAGAAGATTCTAGTTCACGCTCGCTGCCAGTAATTAACTCGAAGGGAGGCTACAGTTCCTTCCGCCAAACGCGTCCATTTGCTCGTCCTTTTACTACAGAATTGTTTAACTGATGCCGCCCGCCCATGTTTCACCATATCGATCGCACCTTTGCGTTACTATTACGTTCTTTCATCTCGTCAATTGTTCACATTTTCGAAACTCTCGAAGTTTTGGATTTGGGAATCTTGAAAGATTTCAAAAAGTCGAGAAATATTGGAATCTTGAAATTTAAAATAAAAATAAAATAAAAGTCGAGAAAGATTGGAACCTTGAAATTTAAAATAATTATAAATGACACACTTGTAAACTTTATATACCTAGAGGGCACTGAATTAACAAGAAAATAGAGTAAATAATGAAGAGTACACAAGTAATTATATCAAATGTGCGGAGCGCACGCTTCAGATAAGGCCTTTCCTGTATAAGAGTAAGACTGCTTTTATCAAAGAATTATGCCAACTGACTGTCAGCTGTCTCTCCGCGGCACATATACGCTTCTGCGCGTTGTCGGCAGAGTGACAATCCAGTATCGCCAAAGGAGAAATTACCGCCGAACAGGTGCGCAAGAACCCAAAAAATGAAGCGTGCAAGTGCGGTTCCGCGGAACCGGGGGCCTAACATCATTCGGTCGACACGCGAAACCAACTTAAATACAGATGTATTCAGTTCCTTTCGGGCTGTGTCAACCCTAATTTAGCGTCCATCCGTTTGCAAAGATTATTTCCAATTAGTAAAGGTATAAGTACTTTTATTTCTCGGTATCACAAGCAGATATATATTTACATTGGATAATGCTGTTTTCAGAAACATTAAAAAGGACATTCTACAAAGTAAACTAATGGAGAATAATACAGATATCCAATATATGCTATAATTGTGGCCATTTTGTCCAACTAAAAGCTCTCTTAAGAATTTCAATTTTTCTTAAATTTACTCGAGCATCTTTTTTAACAGTGATTACCTTCGCCATTAGACTAGGAATAAAAATTATATTCAAGTCCGCTCGAAATTAAACACGAGCACGCTTTAGTACATTACGAATACTGAAGGATACATTCTCATTGCGCGCGCAAACGCGTTTACCGACGAGTCCTGCGGCTATGTATCGTCGATTGAGTGTATACGTAACCGTTGTTCTGCTATCGAAGAGAATCAACGCGCATCACGCAACGCTAATTTGTCTTCGATTGCCCGGCCGCGCCGAACCTCATGGCGTGGGAGATTCCGTTTGTCCCTCGCTCCCACCCCACGCCCCGTTGTCATCTCCGGAAAGAGCGAGCATTTTTACGGATTATCTTCGTAACCGGTTTTTCAGTTGAAACTCTTGCGCCACCTGCATCATTGGATAATCGCGGATGAACGAATTACAGATCGAGAATTAAGAGAAAGTCAAAAGAATTTCGCAAGTAATTTTATTACTTCTTTCCGTTTTAATCTTACGTGGCACCAACGAAGTCCCGATGCGAGATTATCCAGCTCAATATCCCATCGCTAAGTCCCGACGCGGTTTGCATTAAGCATACCGGATCCATCCAAGAGTTTCTCTCACTCGCTCCCGCGTTCTTCCGTAGAGGACCGGCATTTCCTCTTTCTTCGACACCCCCTTCGGGGTCCTCGCTGCCGCTGATCGTAAAGAGAAAGCGCGAGGCCGGCAGGGCCCCGATGCGAGCACGATGTCGGCGCGGAATATCGCGGGTCATCATACCGCGGCCCGTTTCGCAATGATACCGCGCGTCATAAATAACGTTTGTTTCAATGTTAATCTGCGGCTCGGATCAAATCTAATAAGTACAGAGGCGACGCGGAGCAATGCCGATGGCGATTGGCTCGGCGGAATCGCCCGCTCGTACGGAACGCAGAGGCGAACGTTGGAGAACGGCGGAAGAGACGAGAGGTCCTCCGAGGGAAGAGGAAGAGGAGGAAAAGAAGAAGGAGGGAGAAACGGCAGAGAAGTGGCGAGGAAGAGAAGGAAGAAGAAGACGAACAAGAAGGGCCGCTCGGCATTGTTCGCGGCCGCTCGCTCGTGACTCGTGACTCTTGCGACCCGGATGACCCGTAGCCTCAATTACCTCAGACACATCCGCCCGCTCGTTCTCTCCCTCTGCCTCACCCTCACTCCCTTCGATGAACCCTGCCCCCCTTCGACGTCCATCCGCGGCCCGTGACTCTGTACCAACACGGGCGAGCCGCTCGTCGATATACCTCATCGTATACACGAGGTTCATTTTCGTGGTAAGCTCGGACGATTAGATTTACTTATGAGCCAATTTAATGGATAATTTTGTTTTTTTTTTTTTCTTACCTTGCCTCGAATTAATGGTCATCATTTTCGAAATTTTAAGACAATGAAGGAAATAATGAGACGAAATAAGAAATATGATAAATTCGTAACAAAATCAAAAGCGAGAGGAGAATAAGTAAGAAACTATAGAGATTTTACATAGAATATGAAATTATCAGGTATTTGCAATTACAAAGGAAACCGACAGTACGTTCATATCTTCGATCAGGAAACGTTGAGTCGATGCCGAATTCACGCACCTAATGTATGTATCGAGTATTCAAATGTGCAAGCGGACCATCTTCGCTCGCCTAAGGAAACTAAATGGTAACTGGTCAGAACTTGGATGTAGATCCTGTCTCGATAAAGTTCGGAGTATCCGACATCTCAGTTAGTCGTTTCGGTGCTTAAGGGAATCGGTGGATTGGTTGGTTGTCAGCTGTTTTCTCGACTTCCGGTAGGCTCGTGTTCGAAATTGAAACTGCCTTCGTGGCAAAATACGATCGCATTATTTTCTTCTCGAGAAACTGAACGAGTTAATTTCAAAATAAAGAAAATTAAATTTGGGTGAATTACTTTTCTCAATTTCTTTAAAGAGAAATTTTAATTCTTCCGAAAAAGTATTTCGTTTGGATTATTGGAAAAATTATTAAGACTAAAAAATTACACAGATTTTTATATTACAAGTTATTTAGAAAAAAAGACGTTTAATGTAATCGATATACGATCAAAAGACAGAAAAAAGAGGCTGCGATAGGCGCCGGCGTTGAAGGGAATTTAAAGGGCCAAGCATGTGTCTAGATCAACGAGCGCGTCGATTCCTATCGTTGGATTTACAAACACGTTTCGAGAGGTCCGTAGTTAATCTCTCGGGGTCCACAGGGAGAAAAGCAGAAGAAAGAGGCTGGCAAACGGGCCCGTTCTCGCGGCTAATAAATTGGGCGCCCTCGTGTAAAAGTATCTACCGAAATTCCAGCGCACGTCTCTCGACACCGTGGTACTGGGCGACTTCCATGGTCCCGATAATTAGGCGAGTTATCGTCCGGCCTGACACTATCCTGGGCCGATCTACAAGTGTTTGGAATCCGTACGGACCGTACCGGTTCGTTCCATCGTAAAAATTCGACCCTCACGCGCGGTGACTAATGAAGCTAATGAAACGTGTCCTCGGGCTTTATAATCCCCCCCCCCCCGCGTCGGATAACGATCTCGAGGCGCCCGCACGCGGATAGTGGGAGTTATCGACGCCGGACGGTGCGAATTTACAAGCCCGCGATCATTAGCGGCGGTCAAAAATGTTAACACGTGATTAGGAATTCACAGCTTCACCGAAACGTAAATTTTCGTCGGTTAGTTTTGAAGTTCACTCGCTGGTTGTGCGAGCAATCTACATCGACAAGACTTTCGCCTTGATCGAGCCGCGCCGTCGAGTTCCTCGATAAAAGCGAAAGACGTGGACTTGATGATAATTACGGATAATGGTAACGGCGGATCTACCATTGCGCTATGCCTGTACCGAGCCGGCGAAGACAAGATCGACAAAGAAGAGGAGAGGAGATCCGAACTGATCTCTCGACACACGCGGATCCGCCCACAACAGAACCAAGGAATCAATGTGTCCAACGAGAGGAACGGGGAGTTAGAGTAACAAGTATCTCCGGAATCTCGAGGTCAGAGGGCAAAGACGCTCGAGCCCTGATATCCCGGTGAAATTAGTGTCCTAAGGATAATTGTTTCGAGCAGAGTCATTTTCATGCCACACGAGTATTAACTTCCATGTTCCATTGCTTACTCGCGTGGACGTAACGCAACGTAATAACGTTGATTTTAAAAATTTGAGCGCTAAACTTTTTCCCTCTTCGTCATTAATTAATCAATAGTCACGGAAAACATTTAATTACTTACATGCATCGACTTTTTGCTCTTGGATTCTTACGATTTACATTTACATAGAAGCAATTAAAATTACGCGTGAAATTCTTTTCAAGTGTAACACGGGCAAATGGAAAAAAATAGATCTTATTTCCGGACCTATTTGAATCAAATAGACTGAAATCTGGTCATGTCGTGAGCGTGTTCAGGAGATACGGTAATAAATGTTAATCGTATTTTTCTCCGTTTAACGGGATCGATCTACCTTTCGAGATACACGATACTTCCTGATATTATGTTATGACGAGAATTCAATTTATAAAGCGCTGCCGTAGATTCTATCTGAATAATCGCGAAGATTCGCGATCAGAGCGTATTTTATGAGCGTCGTAATTGAGCCATGAAAGCGTGACGAAATCACCTCGCGACCCGACTTCATCCGACCGATTCGACTCGACTCGACTCGACGCCGCGAGACCCCGAAGTCGCGTTCGCCGGAGACTTTGCAGTATGCTTAAAAAACTATGGCACATCGGGGCGGCGGGCAATCCGCTCGCGGCCAGGACACGCGACCGTCACGTTATAAAACGTAGGAGCGACGTTGATGGATTTCACGTGGGCCGTGCGTTATGAAGACATTAGGGGGGACGGAAAGGTGCACGAAATTGCGACGTGAAAATGATCGTTAAATTGCGTCCCGGCTACAACAACATGCTAACGACGATGATCAGTCCGGGTGTGCCCTTCGTGCCGAAAAAAGAAAGAAACAGAGCGAAAAGGAGAGAGAGAGAGAGAGAGAGAGAGAACGGGAAGCAACTTAAACTTTTGATTGACTCCAGTGGTCCTAATTCGTACTTCGTCCGTGTCGCGATCATCGACTCCGCGGATCACCCTAAGCGAAGTATAATTGAGCTCGTTAAGACCAGAAGGCATCCGGTATAACGGCGGAATTCGTGCGACGCCAGGCAAGCAGACAGTCGAGCAAACAGGCAGGTTGCACCTGCTCGTGCAGTCAACTCGACCGACTTCTTAATCCGACAATGAGCTTTCATGATTTCGCCGTCGTGCCTCGTGCGAGATCTCTCGCTCGCGTCATAAATTCCTGAATTAAATTCCTCTGACGACGGCGCGCCTTAAATCTTCGTTTCGGGGCGGGCATCGAGATAACATTCGATCGCGTAATTTAGCCAGCATGTTGCGAGTTGAATCTTAAAAATCACGAAAAGTAACATTTGTTAAGGTAAATCATTCGAGTGGCAATATATGTAGAGAGCAAAGTCTTTTTAATTTCTTTATTTCCTTGCCTCTTCAGCTTTCATTTATCATTCGCAAATAGTCGCTGTTTTTTTTTTCAATTTTAATTTAATAAAATGGTTAAATAAAATTAATTTTATAAAATTAAAAATAAAGCAGTTTAGCATATAAAAGGTTAATTCCATAAAAGTTACATTATTTTGTTAAATTAATTATACATAATTAATTTATTAAAACGTATTTATACCGAACGTTATTTATACCGAAATTAGATGAAGGAAATTTCTCGTAAACTTACAGTTTTTTTTTCTAGAGTACATGTGTAAGAGATTTATACATGTTTTGGTAATAGATATAAGATTAATTTAAAATACCCTTGCAAATTATGAGTAAAAAAATGTATGTGATCTTATCTTTAGTTATTATGATGACATTAAGCCGATATTAAGTATCGCCAAAGATATATCATCTCATCGAAACTGAATTTCTGGTGCAATTTGAGCAACCTATATCCCATCGTAAATCATTACAAGGGCTTAATTAATGTTCATTACTTTATACAATGTATCCTTGTATAAAATAATACATAATATATGCAAAACATTGTAAAAGACATGTTTTTTTTTTAATCTGATTTTTGGAAATGATAATAGATGCTTAAACTGAGAATAAAACTAATGACGACGGTTGCTTGCGACGTTAGCTTCTGATTCGTAAGCGAAATCTAAAAAGATTTTGATGAATGAAGCAATTAAAGAAGTCTTACTTTCCTATTAATATATCAAAAGAACTTATTACAATCTTAATTTGAAGCATAATTACTCGAGTTTTAAAATACGAGGACGTTTGATGAAGATTTCGCGCTAAAGAGACTTTGGAATTCGATAGGGCGAAGGATTGATTGATTTCTGGGACATCTTGTACATGCTCCGCGGACTCACACGCGTCACGGTAAGGCGCGTTCAAGAAAAATGTAACGCTAAGAGTGATCGAATCACGGCACCTGCCTAAACGGTCCACTATAGCGGCAACGACGGCGGCGGCCGCGGGCAATTTAAAAGCCGCGCGGATTACAGGGTCCACCATCATTACTCGCGAAGAAAGGAAGCGGCCCCAGCAAAAGAGAAAGAATGAGAGAGAAAGAAAGAGAGAGAGACCGCGAAGTGCAGACGAAAGAGAACGAACGGAGGAGCCTCTTATGAAATAATTGCGGATTTCGCTATCTGATCGCGACATAGATGGTCGTATAGAGAGCGCCAATGGAAGAAAGCTATCTGCATCACGTACGCTCCCCGCGTTCGCGGAGGAGTACGTGATCCCGAAACTTTCGACCTGCGACCTTTAAAAGGTGCTCCGAAAGCCGTCCGCGACGATAAAACGACGCGGTCCGAAAGATAATTTCGCGATCCCCTTTTCGTTCCCTTTTCCTTTTAATCGGAGAAAACGGGGCCACGTCGCCGCCGTTATTTTCAGAAGCGGAGCGGAGTTATCGCGCGTAATCTTAATAGATCGATTTTTAATGTGAAGCGCTGCAGATAGCTCGAATATTTCTATGTCAATTTGTCTCGAGCGCGCGATGCGCTTTTATCATTATTTAACAATTATAATGGGACAAACAAATTTACCATTTTTCGTTTCCCTAAAGAACTTTTATTATCGTACAACGCGAATATAATAATTGTAGCAAAAAAAAAAACAGTATGCAATATCTCTTAAAAAATATATATCCTACTCATAAATAATTCCAGCCTTAAAATTTTTATCTGGAGAGAAACCTTCGGTATATCTCCGTCGAAATAAGTCATGAGGAGTCTGAGGTTTTCTGTTAAAAGAGAGGTTCGAGCGTGTTGAAAGGATTAAAAGGATTCGCTCGCTCTAATCGCGCTTCCTCGCTTCTGCTTCTCGCACACTCCTCTGCCGTTTCGGTCTGTCCTTGAGCGTTAAGCCGTGACGGCATCGTCAGCGTAAGGTGTATTGGTGTCCGCAAGGTCGATCAGAACCAACTAACCGACCTACCAAGCGACCAACGAACCAGACAACAAGCGACAATTACTAGCGACCATTGAGAAAGATGGCAGAACCAATGGCAGTGGCTCCGTGTCGCTGTCGCATAGCTCTGATCTGCAGGCTCTCTTTCTTCCCAAAAGGGATTACCCCGGCATTTTCGGTAAAAGAGAAAAGAATCTTTAAACCATGATACCGTTTCTCGCCACGTGCCGCACGCGCCGGCTTACCATGACGTTGCTGATCTTCGACATTCCAAGAGTAAAGAGAAGCCCTGTGACGCGCGTTCAAGTAACAAATCTGTCAAATCCATAAGCAGAATTGCCTGACAATGAGCAAACTTGTCTTCCGTCGACTGCTGTGACTGCTATTAAGTACCGAATAATATCGGTCAAACTATAAATATTTTCGAAATTTCGGGCAAACGACATACATGTACATGCATTGAATTAAGAGAGAGAAAAACAAAATTTATATTTGAAAAAGCAATAAAAGTTGCATTAAATAGATTCATGGAATGCGTTCGTAGAATCTTGAATTAACAATAATTATTTTTTCATATATCGCTAAATAATAACTTAATTAACTTTTGACAATATACTCCTAACTGATTTAATTTATGTCTGTTATTCTAATTGATGATAATGATCGCTAGTGGCCAGTTATTTAATTAGGTTTTAGATCTTCGATGCATTCTTGCCGGGGTCTTCACCCCGGCGTCAGCTGGAAGCTAAATCTCCCGCGCACCTAATTATCTTTTGAAAAATGATTCGTTTAGAAAGTGACAAACGAATCAAAGCGATCCGGGCTCCGAAATAACCTGGCGAGCCTTCTGCGTGCCCGCGTGTTGCCATAGTGACGCAGTTGCTCGAAGTTGCGTTAGGTTTCCTGACGCCGGGGGGGTGGCGGGCAGACGCGCACACGAGGGATAGAGGGCCGGTACGCGCGGATGAGAGATAAATGTAATGCGTTGTAACGAGGGAGGAGGCGCGCAGGCAGTGCGACTGCCGGGGATCCCGCCAAGTGCCACTCCATTGTGGCGCGACTAACTGACTCGGCCCAAACAATTTGTCGGCGCGTGTAAGACTCGCACCCTCTCTCGACATCCCCGATCGTCGCTACGCGCACCGAGCCGATATCTCTTACGGGGCTGTTTGCGAATCCGATGGGCGGATGCGTGCGTGTCGTCGTGAGAGAAAAAGAGAGGCGGTCACGTGTGCCTGTGTTATCTGTAATTTGTAAGGGGAAGAGACACATAGGGATTCGTATCGAGGGAGATTCGACGGCTTCCTTTAGAATTAATGCGCTGAAAAGTCCCGCTTGAAATTATTCGATGTTAATTTCCTTAGGACGATAAAAGATATAAATTAGGAAAGAGCTTTAAGTTAATGTAATATAATAAGGTAGATTTTTCTCATGTAATTTAAAACGTTGAAAAACGCGCGATACTGAGAAAAAACGAAAGCTTCAAAATTTATCTCGATATAAAACTTGCTTGATGTAAGCTCGGCTTAGAAGTTCGGCTTGCCTTCCTCGCTTTTCTTACTTCTGTCAAATTTAGGGTTGAGGCCAATAAGAAGAAATGAAAAAGAGCAAGGGAGAAATCGGAGAACAGTAGGGAAACTGTGCGTTCTCCTGCGTCCTGGGAGTAATACTGTTACACGGGAGCGTCGCGGTGCCACGCGCCGGATCGTGCCGAGCGCGATTGTCCTGATCTAAATCGTCATGCTCCCGTTCTCAGGGGACAAAGGAGATCGCCGGTCTGGAGAACGCGTATCGTCCTCAGTCCCGTTTTGCCCTGCCCTTTCAAATCTTCTTCGAAATCAATTAAATCGCGTGTTTTTCTACGGCGCCGCGCGACGCATTTGTCCAGTCGCGGCAGCGCCGTTCTTGCGGAGACACGATGATAGATGCCGTCGCAATAAAATCGCCAAATCGCCGACGGGATTGCCCGGGCGTTTTAAAATTCCGCTCACGAAAGGAATTTCAAGTTATTGGTATCAGCATAGGAGATTCGGGTATATCAGTTTGGTAACTTTCGGGTCAAGATGGACGCCGAGCACCCGCCGGCGGTGTTCCCGGAGGGCAGGCGGACCGAACAGATGCGAACTATTGGCAATCGGACATCGGGCTCGGTCCAATAACACTCGGAAGCCCGTCCGTGCCCTTTGTTTCTTTTTACATCCCCCCCGGTGCCGGATGCTCGCCTTTCTATCTTTCGGTCCTCGATAGCGTTTTACCGCGATTCCATGTAAAACTTTTACGAATACGCGGGGGTGAGGTATGCATTTTATGAAAAAATATGTCGCGCGTTGCGCGAATTTAAATCGCCCGTATTTGATCAACGTAAAATGCCCGATTCTCCAGGATTCTCTCGCCTCTTTGCGTATTAGGAGCATTCGAACTGCCTTGGTGCGACCAACACTCTCTGAATTCGATCGAATCTTTGAGCGCCGCGGCTGGATTTCATTTTCTCTCCTATTTTTTTTGGTTACATAGTGATGACAGAAATAATAAAGAGAGAGAAAGAGAGAGAGGTATACAACAGAAAAAATCTTTTCTAGAAGAGATCATATTCTTTTTAATTATATAATGCAAGTACAAAAATCAGTATTTTTCAGTAAATGATTATGATATAAGAGTACAATATTAAATCTAAATTATAATCTGAATTCATCTTTTCATGTCATCTTTAATATTTGAAAATTGTAATTTTTCTGCTGCGTACCTATTATTTCTGCCGTCATTATATATTCGTGAAAAATCATTTTTCGGCATATTTGAAATTTTGCGAATTTATAACTTCAAATCTTTGAGAGTTCTAATGCGTTGAGTTTCGTGAAGGAGCTACGTATATTCCTGTATATTCTTATCTCGGTTTATTATGAGCGCGTTTATGAATAATCGCGCTCTAAACCGAGAGGTGGCAAACATCGCGGAGCCGGCCGTGAAACGGCACGCTTGATTATCGGCGGATATAGCATAATCGACGCTCGCGCGACCGCGAGCCGAGTCGTGCATGCACGTAAAGAGGATGCGGGGAACGACGGCGCAGCAAAACGATTGCAATACAATTAGCCTGATTGGAGGCAATGAAGCTTCGGCACGGCACCATGTCCAAACGTTAATTAGCACGTAACGATTTTGCGTGTGGACAGTGACGCGAGGCGTTCCTCGACGTGCCGCGGCAATGATTATACGGGGCACCGGGGCGGGGAGGGAGGTGGCGGAGTGCCGCGGGGTGCGGATGACTGTGCGGCGCGGCTGTTATATACGCGGCGAGATCCCGCTGCCGCGCGACCGTGACTCTGCCCTTCGTGCATCCGGACCCACGGGCTCCGATCCTCGCTCGGTGCGTGTAATACGAGATGTTTATGCGTCGTGAATGATTCTACGTGGTATCAATGGGCCGGGCTCTTGAATGCGCTTCCAGACAGCTCACGGAGAACAGACGCGCCACCCAGAGTGCGCAACCACGTTTGGGAAACGCGGACGGGGGCGTTCCACGGTCGTTGGCTTCACCATTTTTCGGTCATTGAACACTCGGCTCTTTGCTTTTTACGAGTCCTTTCAGGCTCGTCTGCGATGTCTGTCATTATCAGTTTCTGGGACGTTATTCCATTGCTGATCGCAACCCTTACATCACACATCCGCAGCTTGCGGATTCTCTGGCGGAAATAAAAATTGGAATGTAAGAGGATCGAGAATGGGAGATAGAAGCGTAAACAGAAACTTTTCAAAAGCGTAAATTGAAACAGTGGAAACGTAAGAGAAGCATTTACTTATCTTAAAACGCTTCTTCTACATTTCGCTGTTTCAACTTATAAGTGTTACTCGCTTCCGACGAGTTTGCGGCGGCCGCGAGATTGTGGTCCTCGATCATTTTTAACCGGAAACGGACCGTTACGAGCGATGCAAGGCGGCTCGATTCCGCGATCGCGTGCCACATTGTCGCGCGTGGCACGCGTGTACGCGGGCGTGCGCGCGGTTTACCGCTGCGCTTCTGCAAGTGCGAGTGCCTAACGCGGCCGGCCGCGACGGCGGTTGCGAGAGCTTATTATTTCGGCCGTTAAGAAAATAAACAGAAGGCAGGAAAACACGCGAGAACGGCCGGCGAACGGCCAACGGCGGAAATTATAGGCGGCCCCGGCCAAATGGCTTGAAAAATGCTCGACCACAAATCAAGGTGCCGCTCTCGCTTCGGCGTAGGAG
This sequence comes from Tetramorium simillimum, assembly GCA_011636635.1. Taxonomy (NCBI): domain Eukaryota; kingdom Metazoa; phylum Arthropoda; class Insecta; order Hymenoptera; family Formicidae; genus Tetramorium; species Tetramorium simillimum. Next base: position 7,249 of record VBVQ01000704.1, on the reverse strand, counting down.
CCATCTGTCCGCTCGTCGCGGCTCTCCTCCGCCCTTTTAACACGCACGTACGCTCACGTATGTATATTTTTCTGTATTTTCCGTATTATTTATAGGGGCGGAACTCGAGGCGTTTCTTCCTCCTATTTGCCTACCAAAATACCTGTATGCTCATCTATTATAGATTAACGATTGATAGAAGAGTGTATATACTTATAGGTAGATATAGTTGTTTAACATCGAGTCCTAAATATTCTAAAATCTCGATTAAGATATTATTCTAGATATGCCAGATTTTTTCAAAAATTTTGATTGCTTGTCAATTCTTTTTTTTAACAATAAGTGTCTGAGTGTTATGAATTTTCCACAAAAAAGTGGTTGGTTTCTATATTGCCATAATTATTATTTACAGTAGATACATATTCAATATTTTTATTTAACATTAACAATAGTCGGAGAAATAATATTATATAAAATAAGATAGAATTTTATGATATAAAATTTATTTTATAACATAAAACAGTCTGAAAAATGTTTTATATTACTAATAAAGAACAGATACATACTTTTGAAATAATAATAATTATTATGCAGAGGTAAAATATATATTTCGTAGAATAAATAAGAATTTTATTTACCAAGTCAGAGATTACCAATTCCACGCTTATCCACGGTAATGCACAAGGGAAAAATACGAGAGGCGACTTTACGTAAGAGATATTTGCATGTAGGACGTATTGTCAATGCAACAGCCGCGCGCAATCCTCACGATTACGTTAACGAACACCGGGGAAACGCGATACGATGCAATTACGCTGATCGGACGCTGAAGTTACATGCATCCCGGCCGACGCGGCCGTGATGGAAGCCCGCGCGTCAAATATTCCGGCACCGGCGAGGCGGCGGCGCGGGCGGAGGAGGTTTCGCGAGGGGCTCTTGACTTCTGGCCGTACACGACCTCATTTTCGTGTCACGATAAATGTCAGTGAGCGAGGCGCAACCCTTTCTTCCCGTCACGACAGTTGCAGCGAGCCGCGGTGAGGCCGCGACCGCGCGTAAGTGGATTTACGTGGGATATTCCCGTCCTCTGACAGGAAATCATCGCTTGCGAGTGTGTATAGGCATCGACCGGGGCACATCGGCAGCTGCGCGCTTCGTAACGTTCGCTTCACTTTGCACGATGTACACTTTTCCACGCCTGCCTTCACGCGACCGCCGTCGTCGTCGTCGTCATCGTCGGTGAAGTATTAAAAATATGGCGTGCCTATACTCGTTGACTCCACCGCAAGGAAAAACTGATGGCTCCTTTAGAAATTCATTCGTCCATTTGCTCGTTCCGGCAAAAACTAACCCGAACAAATTTGTCCAGGAAAAACTCTGATGGCCTCTTTTTTTTTCCTGAAATTGAGTTTCAGTTGCCGTAATGGGATTAAACATTTTACGCGAACGCAGGTATTACTGTCACGTCCACGTGTCGTAGCTACGATCCTAAAAATTTACTTTCCTACTCATATTTATCTATTTTATAGATTTAAAGCATTTTGCGCTGCAAATTTTACAGTTTCGTGAAAGCTACGACCGAGCTGCTATTTCATGTAGTTATTATCATATAAATTGTATAGAATAGCTTTTCTGCAAAATGTAGAAATGTCAGATGTCAATTTAATTATCATCTCATGCCCGAGATACATTGTGTAATTCGAGAGTAAACCCAAGTGCAACTCGCACGCGGTTAATCATTTAGATTGAAGCATTTTCCGGGGTACGATTTCCGCCAAGTGGAGTCAAGTGTCAACGGATCTTGGATGTCACCCTCGTTTCATTGGCCTGGCTCGTGCCGTTCGCGAACGTTAATCCTCCGCCACGTGCGTGCCTCGATCCTAGATTACAAGTGTACAAGGTTGAAACCAGTCATTGATCAGCGAAGCACGATCTGATGGAAACGTGTTCATTAGATGGAAAAATAACCGTACATTACACGTGGCTATCGACAATAATTTAGAAAGGTCGATTATAATCGTCTTTCTTCATCCCTTCAATCGATAGTCATCTCATGAAGATTTTTCAATCCTTATCGAAGAGAGTAACAAATATTTTATAATTATATAGAGCACTTTGCGATTACCGTACAATACTTCAACAGCGTATTTTTAAAGTTAATTAAAATTCAAAATACTGCAAACACAATAAAAATTCTCGTGTTACAAACAATTAAAATTGGTTAATGAACAACCGCGTAGATTTTAAGTGATAAGGCATCAACCTATTTTAATTGAAATAATTTTCATTTTTATTGTGCAAATAATTTTATTCTTTGCATTCTTATATATAAATAGTTTTATATGCATATTACGTACATTAGCAATTAATTGTTATTAATAAGTTGATTACTAATAGCAAATAAATTATTTGATTCTAATCGAGCCATTCAAGTAAATTTATAATTAATTTAGTATTTAATGTTTATTTTTTGTATAATATAAATTGTGTAATAAATTGTAGCTAATATTATTTCTCTTTTTACAGGTACGATTCCCTCAGCGAGGTAGGAAGATTCAGTACCCCGGGGGTGTAAAAATCTAAAAGTCCAGAAGTTAAGGAGGCTTAGGAGAGGCATCGGGCCCCGGCGGAGCAATTTTGGGGTGAATAGCATTTTTTTACTTAAAATTAATAGTTCTGTACTATTTATTCAGATAACTTTATCTCGATAAGTTATAAATAGTAATAGAGAAAAAGAAATTATCTATAAATTGTATAAAAATTAATTTTTGTAATCTTTTTCGAAAAGATTACAAAAGTAGATCTTTTTCGAAAAATATATAATTATATTAGTAGATGTCCTCATTGAAAGACAAATTTTTTAAATACATGTTTGTATTGCGCGTTAGAATTATTTTTTCAAATAAATTAATTTGAACGCTGCTTTAATTTAAACTTGATGTTTGTGTGTTACAGTATCATTTTAGTTACGTGGCAGATAACTCCGCCCGTTGCGCATCGGATCAGTAAGTGATAAAGACAGATTTATTTTATATTGAGTTAATAAATCTATATGAAAAAAATTTATCCGCTATATATGCATATATATATATCTACGATTTACACCAAAAATGTATATGTACATTACCTTAAAATGGATAAATCATATTAAATGGATATTAAATTAGCTTAGATATTTGCGATAGCTTGCATTACTTTTCATCTGTGATCATTCTTTATAATAAGAGATACATTAAATTAATAATTAATTTTGTACGTCGCGTTCGCGATATAGCAGTGAAAAGGATTGAACGATAAAATATATGGCAATATCGTCCGGGTGTTTCTAAATCAACGATTACGTACGGGACGATAAAAGATATATCCGTTTTCAATGTACGCAAAGAAGTTTGCAAACAGTGTCCAACTTTGTCTTTCATGCGTTAAAGTTGTGACAAGTAAATGATCGCAACTCAATTTTAGTTTCTCTTATAGTCCGGCAATTATTATTTCAGGACAGAGACCAACTTTCTTGCCGATTATTGTCACCTTCGCCTCTTTTTCTTTGTTACACCATTTCCCCGCGCCGTATAGAATCTGTGCTGAATCGGAATTAGTTGCACGCGTAGAGACGCGATCGGTTCTATTCTCCATGTTGAGGGTTACTCGATTGCAACACATACCTATCGTGGCATATAAAATTGTTATTTCTCTGCCATCAATTCAAGAGACAAGCAGAATAGATGCAATTTGCACCAAACTGAATTAAAATGTGTAATCTCGCATTATTTTTTTACGTTGCACGATCGAGATTTTTATTGCGAGATAATTAAACTGATTGAAACAAGTATCAATAAATGACGAAATATGAACAGTTATTATAAAAAAAATTTTGTTTAATTAAAATAATTTTTGATACATAAGAAACATTTAGCAAATCTTGTACTTTTCTTAGGAGTATAATCTATAAAAGTCAGATATTGTTTGTTTTTTTAAAACAATTTATAACGAGTATAAATATATTTATTTGTTAATATTTTTAATAATGGCAATATGTTAATAGTATTTTTTACGTTTCAAGACTAACTTGCTGGTAGATTAAAACTATATTATAGTCTCTTCCTGTATATGACTTGTATTAAGTATTTATAGAAAAGTCGTGCACATACTTGACAATTAAATATTAATATAGTATTTCAAAGAAAGTTGAATCGATAAAGCAAATTTATTATGAAAACAGAGACGTTGAAATAAGCATATCCGTTGACTAGAAGTATATTACTCTAGTTGGGTGGGTTCGGATTATTTCATGACCACGGTGACGACACACGTGCGTTAAATTAGAATTAAAAATAAGGCGACCGATTAGCAAATGATAATGCAATTTATAATTTGCGCTGCAAGTTATCAGTTTATAGGTAGCTTATAGCCACTTATAGGCACTTGCCCTCGCACACAGCTGATAAATAATTTCTACAGTTGTCCTCCGACGAGGAAAACGAAGGAGAACGCATCACGTTCCATTGTGGACGTCACACTGACGTATCCGGTCAGTAATTCACTTTGTGAGATTGCACATGCTGCACCGTCACGTGTGGCGCGTTAGGTTAATTTTTGATAAACCGGCCGCTGTCACTTGAGCTCAAAACACCAGGCGAGATAGATTGCCTTTAAACGCGCACAGATATCTAAATCGGCGAGTCAATTTTCGATTTATTCCTCGATTACTTTTCGCACGGTCGTATAAAATCTCCAGTTGATAAATTTTTATCTCATCTGCAATAAATTTTGATAGTTTATGATAAACACATTTGTGAAAAGTAATAATAATAATAATAATTTTATTAATTAATTTAATAATAATTTCATATCTCTTTTTATAATTAATTTGACAAACATTTAGAGTTTTGGAATTTTGTAACTTTAAATCAATGTCTGAATTTTTTAATTTATCTTTTAATAATTGTATATTTCCTGTTTAATTTTCGACTTCTCAAATTCACGATTTCCAATATTTATAAAATATCCATATTCCATATTTATAAAATAACTGACTTTCGCAATTTTACATCAATTAAATTTTAATCATTTAACGATTAAATAGGAGAATGATACTTCTCACTTTTATTTCTTATAAAAGATCCTTGAGACGTTAGATCGCTATTACTTTCTTACATTTCACGTATCAATTTGTCGGAGAGTTTGCTCGGATGTCGCGACCTGAAATGGGGCAATACAAGTTAGGGCTCGGTTCGATGAATTTCCCGTGACACCCCGGATTCGGCCAATATCCTCGAAAACGGGTAACCGCTCGTAGGATGGCATCGCTATCCATGGTTCATGATTGCCTCAAACGCGGGGCAAGCATCGCTCAATAAAAACGGTGTCATCTGGGACGGAACGCGGTGCACGTGCCAACGTCGTCCGCGGAGTGAGAAACCCGGGAGCAAGTGTATCCCGGCTGATATTTATTAGCCTTCCAGCCGAACTTTGAGGGTCGCGCGGTGGCGGGGGTGGCAGACCGAGGGTGAATGCGGATTTAACGAGGGGCACTAACAAATTTGATAGCACCCCAATTCACCGCGTCTGTCGATGAAACTTGATTCGCGGGAACATCCTATTTTGATCGTTTAAAAGACTGGTAAATGTATGTTAAAAGTAATACAATTTAAGTTATCAGTTTCGTTCGTTTAATTAAGATTTTATAACCGCTTTTGCAGTGAGCTTTAGTGAGCAAAATTTATACGTATAGAAATTACTTTATTAAATTCAAAGTTACTTAATTCATTTTTAAACATCTAAGAAAATTCTGTACGAGCATCTAGGATCCAAAATTCTACGATAAAATTTAAATTTGCTATTAAATAAATCCTCTTGTTTTGCATAATTACAGTATTTATAAGCTATTGACTTTTATGTATATAAATTCTTATCGAGTTAGAACACCAAACTGCAACGTACCAAGAACCCGTCTCGATAATCGCATCGCGCGTGTCACCCTATCGATCGCGCTAACGGCGCGGCCGATCCAATATAGTTGAAAGGTGGAAAAAGTGACGTACGTTCGATTGATAACGACGGCGAACGAGAATCGACGTCGACGTCGACGAGTGCGACGCGCCGAGGGGGGTGGCTCGCCCACCCGTTCAGTTTCTGCCGCGCCATATATCTTGATTTCACGACCCTTCTCGCAGGGGTATCAGGTTCCACACAAATCGGGAAACTCGGTTCGACGCGGATCGGGCGGCGTAATCCAAAGCCATGGGAACGCGACGCCGGTCGCCGCGTCCCGTGCCAACGTCTCACCCTCATTTCTCTTTGCCAGAAAGAGAGAGAGAGAGAAGCCCCCTTCCCCTCCCCCCCGCCAGGATCAGGCCGCGCCGATAATCATTGTAAATTACCACGCATCTGTAGCGCGTTTCGGTCGTTAACGCGGGCCGGCTCGTTCTCTCGACGAACTATTTCGACTATTCCGTTCCGCTTCCATGGGGAGCCTGTTTGTCGATCGGAGACGCGTTTCCAGATGCGCTCCTGATGTATATAAAGTGCTGTGAAAGATCTACTAGTAGTGACTGAGACGACGGGTTCGTTAGTTATTTTGTTAAGTTCATTTATTATGTCGCAGCGGCTGTGAGAATAGTTTCGGAGCTTCTCGTTTTACCTTTACAAACAACTTCAGCTCCTCGTTTTACCTTTACAAATAGCTTCTTCTTTTTCTCTTCAATTCATAATTGAAACTGACATAGACCCAGGTTAATAAACCAAACTGATATAATATTTTAACAAGCAGTGCTGTTGCTCGTTATTTCTGTAACTAATTGTAATATTTGTCCAATATAATAGAATTTTCTCTTTCTTTCTCTCTTCAGTTTGGAATGTTAATCTTTCATCTTACGAGAAATTCCTCGTAATACAAATTTAACATAAGCGTATTGTTCATCTATAATGATAATCTTTGTTATAAATAAAAAGAATTCTTAATAAATTCTTAAAACTGCTAATCAAAATTTCTCGCTGAAAATTAAAGTGTCACACGGAAAAAAAATTTTTAACTATCGTAGCTAATCGTGGTTTGCTAAAACAATGTTTGCTGCCGTAACTATAAATATATAAACCATAGCAAAACGATTTGCTGTAGCTCCTAAAACATAAGTAAATTAGTAAAATTGGTATGTCTGTTAGGATCACACTGTGCAGCAATTTAAAAATAGCTATCAGAACTAACCGATATGTCAAAGGCATAAAAATCGTTTCGTTGCCGTGAACAATTGGCGCTAGCGCAACGCTACAC
>VBVQ01000703.1:0-50015 GCA_011636635.1 Tetramorium simillimum | reverse complement strand
CCCTCGCCCTTCGCACCATCGTCCAACCCCTCCTCGCCCTACATCTCCCCGTCGTTGAGCGAGCTCAAAGTAACCTTTTGCGTGAAATGCGCTTACACTAACGAAGTCCGTGCTCGTTACTGGTTACATAAACGATAACCGGCTCAAAGTGACGCTCTCTCAGTGACACGCAGAACCGCCACGACGCTGGAACGTTTATTCGGGCGTCGCGATGCTCCTCCAATAATTCCCAAATCATAGGCCCCCCGTTCACGGCATGTCGAGGGTCAAAACATCACGACACTCGAACTATTAACGTTCATTTGATGTTAAAGTTGTCCTTCCGTTCGGATCTATTTGATCCTATCCTCGTTTCTTACGTTACGATTTTATAGAACATTGATTCTAATATTTATCAACGTCAGCAAGGATCAAGTCAGGTCATATCTGCATACAACTTACTTTTTTTCTCAAAAAACGTGAACAAATTAAAATAAAGTGTTACCTTGCTTGATTCAAAGGATTAATTCCTTCAAGTTAAAAAGAAAATAGACCGTTGTGTTAGATGTTTTAGTATCTATATACTATAATTAATTTTATTGAAAAAATTCCGATATAATGAATGAATCTCTTTATTTTTCAGAGACATCGCTCTCGAACATTACATTTATGAAGCTCATGAATTTATCAATGTCTTTCAAATGATTGTTACATGTACAATACATATGAATCACATTGCCCATCAAATTCTTGAAATATTAAATTTCTTCTTTTCCCATGTTTCGTTTCTTTGTCTACGTAAAATTTGTAGCAACGTAAAGCTGAACGACTTTCGTCCATTTTCCTCGACGAAGGGACGCATCGAGTACGCCAATTTTCGTGGGCACGCGTTTTTCAGACGGAATATCGAGTTCCTGCGTGACACACGTGTTCCCACGTTCGGGCGGGCTTACAAGAGAGAAAGAGAGAAGACGAGAGAGAGAGAGAGAGAGAGAGAGAGAGAAAGAGAGAGAGAGAGAGAAAGGGAGACTAAGCGGGTTCACCCAGTTATCGTAAAATGCTTGCGCCCTCACGAAATATCGCGCTGCGCTAACGCGCACGGGCGAGCAATGGACGATATTTCGTTCGAGATGGAAATGAAAAGTCCGACGTACCTACGCGCGCGTGATGCGAATGATTTTTTTGAAACAGTTATTTTACTTTACGATCGGCCCTTTTTCCATGCGTGCACGAGAACCAGAACGAGTGTATTTAATCCGGCCGGAAGAGCGTATCGCAAAGGAGGGGGGCAGCGGGGATGAAAAGTTGACCCAGTGCATAGCATCAGGGGTGGACGGGATATTTTGGAATCCCGCTGTCTACACGCAGCTTAAAATATCACTTCCTCAATTACAAAATACGCAATTAAGATACGCAATTCTCCATAACGATTATAGCGATAATTGTATAATGTGCGATGTTTTATTAATGCAAAGAAAGAGCAAATTACTTGAGTCAAGATTGTTTAATAGCTGAATTATTAATAAAATGGTTAAAAAATAATACATACAGCCAAAGTTTATATGTAAACTTAATTCTTAATTTTTTATCCCGTACTTTAGCTCTTAAACTTGAATATCTTGTTGTTAGAATCGTTAAATTTTGCAAGAAAAAATCAATTTTATGAAATTAAGTTTTAGCTCGATTAGCATCCAATTGATTCTCAATGAAACATTAATTTATCGTGGAGAAAAATTGTTAATACTTAAAACTTACAGAATAAAAGTTTCGAATTCAAGCGATCGCTGGATTACTCTTAGCCTTAAGTAGACATTAATCGATTTGTAATTAAACAGGCGGCTTAATGCATAAATCACTGCATTTTTAAGCAGATGTGTTAAGTGCTGCGTGCCGAAGATCCACCCCTGGACACTCGGCATCGTTTTACGACTCCCTCCACGTGCTCTCCTTTCCCCACTTTCAGTTCTCTCCTCAAATGAGCGCTGAAAGCTGGCAAACTCTTGAGGATATAATCCCGGCTTTCCCGATTTTCCCGCTGCAGCCTGGAGAGCTGCTCGCATGAATTTATATGAAAACGCTATCTACCCCTCGTCTTCCCTCTCCGCTTCCCTTTCGTTGCATTATGCACCGCCCTTAGGCCTCTCTTCGCCATTTTAATGCGCTCGAGTTTTCAGATGATTTCCAGTGAATCTTCCCTCGCTCAGATCCAGCATCCTTATGTATCCTTAAATTAATTTGTTTATTTTAACTTCTGCAATCGGACTTAATCATCTAGAAAATCGTCTAAACGAGGATCGAGAAAAAGTTAAACAACGTTAAATGTCTAAAAAAATTATATTAAATTAAATAAAAAACTCACATCATACATTGCAAATATATGATCTGCTGATTGCAAGACTATAGATTATTGATACATGATCCAAATGATAAATGCCGCAATCAACGTAAAAATGTGGTAACAGCAGGTTGTCGATAAGACCGGAAGGCGAATCAGATTAAAGTTCAAAAGTCGCGCCTCGGAAAAAGTACGGTGATTGGACATAAAAGTAATTACACTTCACCAGGATGACCAAGAGAGTTAGCGTAATTGAAATAAATCAGCGAACGAGTTTTAAATTTAAAATCCTCGCTGTGCATTCGCGTTCATCCTTTGTTACTGTACCTGAAAATGCAATTAAAGAGCAAAAATAGAGAAGTGCTCGCACATTCAGCCGGATAAATAAGTATCCTTCGATCAATCATGATCGGTTCCGATTAGTTGACTCGCCTGCCTCCGCGCTTTCCTTCCACTTAATTGAAATCGAACATTTGACGACACACACAAAGAACGGCCGTGACGTCCAATTAGCACGCGCACAATACCGCTGCCGGCCGTTCGTGGCGACGACATTGCTAATTATAAAATATTAATTAAAATCTCGCGTAAGGAGAGATCTGATTGCGGGTTTATAAATAAGTGGCTTTCGATGCGGCACCTTTTCGCATCGCAGTGTCGCGTTAAACTATTTAATTTAGTTTCTCAATCGAGTGTGCACTAATCGATCATCGTTCGTTGAACGCAATAACATTTTTCCTCTAATGAAACTAGAGTTACGGGGCTTTTATTTCTAGCAACGTAAAAGTTATACATGAAGTTTCTCATTTACTTAAACTTCGATAGATTTTTAGTAATTTTTTTTCTAAATTTTTTTAAAATGGTTAACATACCCCGACTTCCCAACTTTCCTGTTATGAAGAGAAGTATTCCAGACAAAGGAATCGTGATTAAAAAATAATTCTGGGACTAGCTTCTCTTTAGAATTATTTCTAAATTTGCTAATTTTATACAATTCCTCTCAAGAAAAGCTATTTACAGATGTTTTCGTCCGAAAAGAATTTATTTACAAATGTTCTCCCGACGTTTACTCACAGAGTCCACTTCAATTCTTATCCTCTTATTCTTATTGCAAAAATTCGAATCCTTCTCAACTTCTCTCGCACCCAAATTTCCAATACCGTTCCCGCTTTCCACTTCCGCGCAGAAATCCAAGTTCCCGCGCTAGTCGTCGCTTTAAATGCGTCAGCGTAGCGGGCTCGTTCACCAGTCACGTGTCGAAGGTGAATAACGCGATTCGGGTGCGTGCAAAGGTGACAGGACGGCAGAGGGAAAGGCAGACGAGAGAAGAAAGCTCTTTCCTTCCCTCCCCTTTCTCTCTTTCTCACGGGAAATACGTCGAGTATCTGAATAAATCGAAACAGCCAAAGTGATTCTCCAACTTAAATTAGTTTCCGCCTCGAACATCGAACAGGTTACGTTAGGTCAGGCCGGGTCAAGTTAGGAGAATAAGCTACTTTTGCTTCTTTTTGTAGAGACGGCTGGGGGGACGAGTGGGGGAGGAAGCGAAGACTTCCGCCGCTGTAAACGGATCCCAGGTGATTTCGGGCTGCCTATTCGCTCGTTTTGCACGCCATGTCATGTACGCCATTTTTTTCGGTGTAACGTGCCATATTGCACAGGTTGTGTGACCCGATATGACCGTCCGCATCATTCCAAAAAGCTTTTACAGATCCATTTTTTCTTTAATAATCGAGAATTTACGAATTTACTCGTCACATATGTGTGACAGTTTATAAACGCTTAATTTATAATACAGATGTCGCCCGATTTTACAGTTTATAGAAATGTATGTTTATAGGAGTGTGTGTCACTTTACCGACAAGATATAAGTGAGTGCAAATTTCATTCCTGAAATTTTATTTAAAGATAAAATCCAGCGCTTTTAATTCCCCTTGCAAATAGATATCGAAAATCGGACTTTCCCTGGAAAATTAAACCTTCTTCTGGATCTAATCTAAAAAAAAAAACGAATTTCCCGAACAAAAAAGATGGCGTCGGGCAAAACGGAATAGCATGGAACTAATCGACGCTCGAATCTCGTCGAATCCTCTCCAGCATCCGCATCTCGATTTACTATTCGCGCATTTTCCTGGAGAATTCGAGAGGATGGGGGAAAGGTGGAAATGCTCGTATCTTCCGTTCCTTCGTATCTTCTTTCTTTTTTGCTTTGAAAATCTTGGGATCGAAATTCCCGTCGAAAGACGACCGGGAAATTAACGTCTAACTGAAACGAGATAAACAACGGGTCTTGTAAAACTTGTATTTATTGTTAATATTTGCGAGTTTTGCTAGTTTTATTGTACACACATTTGTGTCGACATCGAAATCCAAGACGAAATGGTTAGTGGAATCTACGAGGACGTTCTGAAAAGGAAATTGAAATACTTTTGCATTGTGTCTCAGTTGAGATCGGTATTCTGAATCGGGGATACGTATTTCGTTTAGCGGCGCGGGATGCTCCCTTTTCTCGGGGATTTATCGCGTCGTGACAAATCTTTTTTTGTGTGAACTATTGATTCGTTAGAAAATTGTTTAACAGAACGGAAATATCGTCGCAATCGTGTATGTGTTGTATAAAATATATTACGTTTGTCGTTGCGCGCAATACATGCTAGATAACTCAGTACAAAACGTAACTATCTCTCGCATAAAGCGCAGAAACGCTAACAAATTTTTCCGCGCGGTCGCATTTGAAAAAGAGAAACTCGGCGAAATGTCTTCAATGTATCAGAAGAAGTATACACTTTTATTCAAGCGTACATTTTCTATAGACCGTGTTGGATTTGTCGTGAAGTTTCGAAATTGATTCATCGCGAAGTCCATTACAAGATCACGGAACAAGGGGCGCGTCATTACCCGTGCAAAAGTCAAACCTATAACTATCTTCTCGGTGTATGGCTACTTGAAGAAGAAATTCATTGACTTTGTAATACACTGAAAATATACATTTTACGCGTCGTTAGAGTTGTCCCAAACTCCAACGCGAGCGTGAAATATGGTACATACTTATTTTAACTTGCGAAAAAGCCGTATAAACTTTTTTTTTACAAGGGTTTCAAGCTTTTTTTCGAGCCACTTTGGCGTAAGTACGAGCGCAATATAGTTGTCTTTCCGCGAGTTTTGTTTTCGTGGAATTAGTTTCCACCTCAGACTTCGCCCAGTCTGAGTAGAGAGAAAGGAAGTGTGTACCGTAGTTTTCTGTTTTATATAACTTATACAATACTCATCGATTCTCTTTCTCTCTCTCTCTCTCTCACTTTCTCATTCGTCTGTAATGGCAAGAGAAACCATGATAGGGAGCATGAAACATGTAGGGACAATACAAGACAAAAAAACAATGATGGAACCGAGAGACAGTAAAGTTGCAGGAATGGTTATTATCGTATTAAATAAAAAAAAGCCAAACGTTCAAATGTCCCGCGAGATCGTATACATATATAGGTAAACACGTGAAACAGGACGAGAGAGATAAAAATGACACGCCTGCCATTTTAATACGCCGGACAAACGCCGACTACCGGTTGCGTTCGTCGCTATCGCAAAAAAGTTCGCGAATTAACGCGATTATACACGCAAATAAAGAATGCACGTCATTGCTGAAAGCGTCGTTCGGAACGCTCGGCTGCTCGGGAAATCAGCTTTCAAACCGACAGGGTGGCCGAAGCGCGCCAAAGCGGAAGCGGAGCGGAGCCAGAGCGCGCGCACAGGACGAATGCAATTATGCGCGATGCAGAGGGGCGAGGAAGAGGGGAAACGCGGGCGCGTTCGTGTTTATAATTTTCTTTGAGGCGGCAAATTCCATTCGCGTAGCTTCCGCTTTGAATGCGCCACGACGACGCATGCATTTAAACGAGATAGTTAATCTTTATTTGGCATTTTCGCGAACGGATTAAATCGGCTGAAAAGCCGCAAAAATGCCGGCCGGAAGAGAGCGAGTTGCATTTTTGCATCCGAAGAAGACGGCTCGGGATCGAGGAGAAGAGGGAGGAGGGCTGGAAAGATCGCGAAAGTGCAAAACATTCTTCTCTCGCGGGCGTTCCGCGAGCGGATTCCGTGCGGACCAATTCACAAGTTGGCTCTTGGATTAATTAATTAATTAATTAGCGGAGTAAAAGCCGTGCTTTTAAGAAAAGAACGAGTGCACTTTTAAACCCGCAAGGATTTCTTTGACAATTCGGCGATGTTTATTTAATAGCGAGTATGAATAGTAATTCAAATTAATGTAACTGCGTGAAAAATTTTAATTATAATCTCTCTTTTAAAACTTCCAGAATAATTATCGCGTACTGGTTGTAATTCAATTTAATTTAACTTAATCGTCTCGTAATGGTGCCGTAATGAAATTAAATGCAAATTGGCGAAGCTTCGCAGGAGGCTCTTTAATGAATTTATTTTATAAAATGTATTGAGGCTGTATATATGTACATACAATCCTGATCCTGTTATAATTTTGACAACAGCATAAAATAATATTAATTGGGAGGATTGTTTATCTAGAAAAAATATAGAAGATAATTTTTAAAATTATTTTAAAATGCATGCGTTAATAACTGCGTATATTTCATTAACATTTATTTTAAAAATGTAATTTGTCCATTGTTATTAAGTAACTTCATTACTAACACAATTATACGAATAATCAATTATGATTTCTCAGAAAAAATTAAGTATTGTTTTATTAGATTTTAGAGACGCTCTTTTATTTACGTGTATATTAAAATAATAATAAATGTACTAATGTTTGTCTGGTTTGAAAGAAATTAAATAATACTTGCAGCTCATCGCAAATACTTTGATAAAAATATACACAACATACGAATCTAATCTCTTTGTCTTATATATAATGGTACATGCTGTGTTAATAAAATTACCGTAAGACTGCTAGTTTTGCTTACAAAACGGCTATTGCCTTGCTTTAAATTGTCTATTTAATTACAGTTATAAACGTTCAACTTAACGTAAATAAATGAGATCTTCTGAAGCATGTTAAGTAAATCCTATTTTAGAATTTTGAGTACACATACTTCTTCGCGCTCTAAAGAATTTTATTATTCAAACGAGAAAAAAAGGTGCAAGTCGCGAGTTAGCCTCAAGAAAAACAGTAATTAACTTAATGGCTTTTCGAGAAACGCGGCAAATTACGACGTGGCGAAAGTAACGTAACATTACCGGAGTGATTTCGAGGAGCCGAAGAAGTCATATTTCATGCAACTCGCCTCGACACCCCCTGACTGCATATCGATAGTCCATTCGGCGATGTCTCGCGTGATTAGAAAACTTCGATTGCCAGATTACGCGGAGCGGCGAGATTTACGGAGTCTACCGGGTGGTCTTATTGATACCGACACGTCGGGAAACTTAAAGTGTGTCCGTGTCAAGGTGCAGCCACCGTTACCATCATCGCCAACTTTTCCGGGCGCTCGCGGAACGCTTTCTCTCGTTAAGCACGAGTGGATTCCCCATTCAAATTGCCATTCGAATTGCGTTTTCACTTCTTGACGAAAACGACAGAGCCGATTTTAGAATTTTCAGGCGTGTCCTGTTTCCCGTGTGCGATTGCTCTGCGGCACGGTTGTGGCGACGGCAGCATACACGTACGACTTCTGTATTGAATTACACAGTACAGTGGAACCTCCATTAATCGAACCTCCATTATCCGAATATTCTATTATCTGAACGCTCTACCATTCGAGAACGTCCTATTATACGAACCGAATATTTCCTTATTATTTCGCGTATTGTTTACCTTCAAGATAAAACGTGCAACCCTTATTTCGGAACATACGTTGGATAAAAGGCCGCAGGCAGCAAAGATAATGTAATTTTATGCGGCTAAATATATAAAATAACTTCTAAATTTAGTAAAAGTGAGAAGAGCATAAATATATAAAATAAACTATCAATTTATTTCTAAAATAAACCACATTGTCAGAAAGGAACAATTAATCTATTATTCGAAAATTCACTTATCTGCGAATACTTGTATCTCCGTATTAGTTTGGATAATGGAAATTCCACTGCGTATCACGATTGTATGTGTATATGTACAATTGTAATTATAGTTTCATGCGCAAATACTCGTATAGCCCATTATAAGATAAATGCAAATATATATTTTCGTACAGAACATGAAAATATCTGAAGTTAATATTTCTCGCAATTTAAGAGGTAAAAACAGAACCTTTAATACTTAAAGAATATTTATATTTATGATAGAAATAAAACAAATATGAATAATACAGTTTTTGTTTATTTCTGTATTTTTGTACAGCAAGATGTATTTTGTACAGCATTATAATGAAATTCTATTATATCGAATTATGCATAACTGATATTACTCGCCATTCAATGAGATTTTATTAAAGTGAAAATTATATTATATGTATAAATGTTCATCGTAATGGAACTATGTTGTAATGTAACAATAGATAATATATACATAAAATAATTTTGCACCTTAAATAACAAATCGAATAAGGAAGATACTAAAATGCAATTATTATATTTTATCTTGAATTATAAACTGAAAAGAAATAGTAGTTTAAATTACGATTGCAAACTATAGTAAATCGCAAATTTTATGAAAAAAATCTTAATTTGTTATTTCTTACATGTAATCGACATTGCTGAATAAATTAAAGATGCGTCGATTTTTACACCGAGGCTCGTTAATAATGAGATATATAATAACATACATAATAATCGAACAGATCCCGCTGGTCATCATCGAAACCCCTAAAGTGCAACTCGTTGTGCAGTTTGCAACGCAACCGCCGAAATGCGTTCCCAACAGAGTACTCGCTTCGACTACACGTTTCGCTCGAAAGTAATGTCTGCTCGGCATTACTTTGTGCTTTACCGTTCAAAACAATGATATGCAAATGTACATCCCAACGGCAGTTCTTATTTCTGATTTATTAGAAAAACAAATCTCAAATATGTGGTTTATTATTTGAATTTTCCGTGATATAGAACAAGAATGCTGCTGAATTATAGAAATGTATATACACTCTCTCTCTATGCTTTTTTTAGAAAATCCATCGATTAAAATAGATTAAAATTAATGTGCTAATTAATGTGCTATAAAAGAATAAAATATACAGTTTACTTATTCTTGTTCTATTCAATATTGTTCTAAAAATGTTTAATTGATATACATTTATTTCAGTTAAAAGTTTAATGTAAAGTTAACTTCAGCAGGAATTAACTATAAGAAATTTTGTATTCATGTGTAATTATATACATAGATGCACAAAAATATAAAAAATTTCACGCAAATTTTATTTTTAATGAAAAGTAATGTGAGAAAGATAAAATTGTCGAAAAATTAGTTTCTGTCCCAAAATAGGAAATCTCGTTAAAACATAAATTCGTGCTGCATTTAGCTTTAGAAGTGATATTTTTAGATTTTGACTTCCTACCGCGAAAAATGATTAACTGTAGAAATAGAGCATCAAATATCTTTTTTGTGCTAAATATATATTTGCACTATATATATATATCATATCGGTCATATCGGCAAGAGTGTGTATGTATATACATATATATATATATATATATATATATATATATACACTCTTGTATTTCAGCGTAATCGTCAAATATTACTGTAAAATTTAATTCATTTAAGAAAATAATTGCATTGTTCAGCATTAGGCAAGACTATTTAAGCTTTAAATGCTATTTGTCTACCACATAGATAGGAATTATACAACGAGATAAATTTAATGATATCTAATGCTAATTGTAGAACTGTTAATTTAATCCTTCAGTGAAATTGAGAATAGCGTTTAAAAAAATCAGTTTTTTTTTATTTAAATGCACACTTAAAAATATCATGGATATCAGAAATAATTCTATAATGATCAAATTAATCACGATGATATTTCTATACGAGCATCTTAAACGAGGTTGAAGCACGGAGTGCCTAACGAGTATTTTTAAAATGCATAGCGCTCTCTCTCTCTCTCTCTCTCTCTCTCTCTCTCTCTCTCTCTGCTGAGATTTGCTATCCAGTTTGCTATTCGAGGTGAATGTAGGTTTTCCGCTTGGTTTGACGTTGATTTTAAACGAGTATAGATATTTACGCAGGACACGCTCTCCAGCTTGCGACAAATAACCTGAGTACTCGGCTTTCCTTCTTCCTCTCTCTGGAACACGGCACTCACGGAGACAACCCAACCGAGTAACCCGCGCACTTGACTTACCTTCCCTGCTCGCGACGCGTAAAACAGCCTTTACGACGGGCGCGTACAAACATCGTTCTCGCCCTCTCGGTGGATAACGCCACGGCGGTTCGTCATTGTCCCTTAAAGGAGCCGCGTGCGCAGCTCGTTAAGGACAAAATTCTCCGGCTTATCACCGCCGGGGGCGGGAGGAGGGGGAGGGAGTTTAACTAATTAACCGAGGAAAGGACAGGCCTCACGGGTATTTCGCTGTAATTAGCGACGAAATGCACGCCCGTAATGACATTTGCGAGGGAACATCTAGCTTCTTTCCCTTTCCCTACCCGCGCGTGCCTTCTTATGCAATTTTCAAAAGTCACGTCGCAGTCGCTCCTCTCTGCTTTTTCATTGTGGAACGATCGTAGTAAGAACGATGCGCACAATAACGACCCCGTATCGCGGAATTAAAGATCCTTATTGCACGGAAAAAAAGCGCACATTTTTAAGATGTTTCCCAAACAGACTTTGAAATACGCAATTTTAGATTTGTCGTGAATCGTGAGTTCTCCAAGTGTATGTTGATAACCTGCTCATCTTGTATTTTCTTATTTTACAGCTGTACGAAGTCTAGTGAAATTTGATTCTAATCTTCACAGAGAGATCTTGTTCTTCTATTAGCTTTTCTCTCGCTTCCTTACGAAATTAAGTGTCATTTTATTGCTTCTTTGCAATTATCTTCTTAATTGATTGGATTTAAATTACGTTTAGCAATTACTGGCTTTATAGAATTAGCTTACAATATTAAAAATATTTATAAAATATTATTATTATATCTTATAAAAAATACACGTTGTTTTTTTGATTATTAATGTTGTTAACTGCGATGAAATGTGTTTAAAAATTTTTATTTTCTGCGGACTTGCAGATAATCAATCATGGTCCAATTATATTTATTGCTCAATTTTTTCCTTTATTTTTTTGTTTACAATTATGCAAACTTTTTTTCAACAAATTGTCTGATATTGGCTGGCAGATTTTTTTTTTTACAAAGTGTCTCTTGCACTGTAGAAACCAAATCTAATTTCCGCCCATCAATTTTACCACGACTTTTATAATTTTCACCATTTTAATCTCTCGAGTATCCCGTAAACATTTGAAGCCGCATGATCAAAGGACATCGCTAAAAATGAAGCACCGACGTTGTTTATGCTCGTCGATAATTTCCGGCGACGGCGACGCGCGACTGCGTAAATTGCGCCCGTGCATGAGCCGTGAGTTCACGCAATTCAGGCGAAATGTTATATTTGTCGTTAAAGCGTTAATACGCATATATGCGCGCGATGCGACGCGACGCAAACGTTACGCCGGCGAATGCGCCATTGATCAGGGCACGATCGATACCGAAACTCGATATTATCGTGCGATTTAATTGTGCCGCCGCGTAATTATCTCAACGACAACAATAACAATAACAGCAGGGCGTGAAAAGTTTGGCAATTTGCGCGTCGTCCACGAGCGATAATGCGGAAAGCTGCGCCTGAAGCGACATGTACCGGGGTGTCGCGTTTCTCGATAATTTCAATATTATTTTTTTTACGATAAACGACGTAAATTATATTTTTCAAGAAGAGGCAAATCCATCCGAGTCCAATGTGACGAAGTAATTTACGGCCAACCTCGGATTTCAATCTCGCAGTTATTTTTCGAAAAATTAAGCGTGCAAGGTGGTGAGATGAAAAAATAATTTCACCAAACTATTTCTTCAAACAAAATTGAAAATTTCCTTACTTATATTTTAGCAACCGCTATTAGAGACGATTTATGTCGCAAAATAATTAAGAGATTGTACCTTCACTGTAAACTCCTATTTTGGGATTGCCACTGCTCCTACTCAATATTTCATTAATTTTGCCAATAAGAAAAGTAAATTTTGACTAAAATTGAAGTTAATTTATCTAATTTAACTTTCATGTTAGTCAAAATTTTACCTTCCTTTTAGATAAAATTAATGAAATATTGAGTAGGAGCAGTGACGACCTATGGAATAGTTAATAATAACTCAAATTGTATCTAATTTGGCACTACGAATTTAACAGTGTTGATTTGTGAAATTGAAACTGTGAAAAATATTAACTTTCGGGGATTCTTAATCAATATTTATTTTTCTAAAATTACAAAATTACAAAATGTAAAGAAATTTTATCCTTCATTTTTTTCCTACGTATAAACTACATACTTTGCAGTGCCGCGCCAAGTTCTGGATATTTTTTGATGTACGCCGCAACACATTTTATCGTGGAATGTCAGACACGTCCCAGACGCCTAGATAGTTGCGGATAGTCCGATGGGAGGATCTACGAAGGATCTACAAATGGGGTCACCGAGAAGTTCGGGTGTTACGTTAGAAATTTGTGGGGCGGGCCGGGGACTATGCGACGATAATTTTTCGAGCGCAGGTCGCACGGGGAGTACGAAATCAAAGGGTAGGAGCTCACGACGATTCACGGGAATAAGTCGGCGAACGAGGCGAATCGGTAATGAAGCCGCGCCGGTCGCAGGGGGAGAGAGGAGGGTATGCATTATTCACGCGCTGGCCAAAAGTGTTTGTATTTTAAAGTGACGCGCGTGCATTAATATTGTATAATGCGAAAGTAGCTCGATGCATCGCGCAAAGTCAATTCGAATTCCGAAGTTGGCCGTAGCATCGATATTATTCTTTGCTTACTAATGCGGTACGCCTAGGGAGCTCCGTTCGGATAATACAAAGTGATGGAAAATTAAATGACGAACTTGCCAGTCCAGGGCGACACATCTTAAAACTTCTTATCCTCTCGCCCCGTGGGAATTCTCGACCTCATTCCGCGCCGATACGATAACCGCTTCGATTTAAGACATGTACGGTGTCGCGTTGCGAAAATTCATTCCGACGCGATTGCCTTCCAGTGGAACAACGTCATCAAGTTTCACGTTGAATTCGAAGGTGAAAAGGCAGGTGAATGCGAAGCGCAAGTAAATCTCGTTACACTGAGAAAAGAACGAAATGTATTACGACACGATGTGTTATCTCGGGGCACACGTCATACATGCTGAATGTAATATAATAAAATTCCTAGTGCTTCAAACTGTATTTCTCTTCACGTTACGTAAGTTGACGTGATCTTACGCTCGGCATCTTGCTCGGCGGGCTTGGTGAGCGGAATCCGTGAACGCGTCGTTTAACGATGTCCGATAAGAATTAACCGTCGTGAACTCGAGCCGAATCTCGACAAGTTTCGGTCGAACGGGCATTCTCCGGGCCGGGAGCGGACTTAATATTTAAAAATAGCGCGCAATTTAGCGGAAGCGTGCCGGCGCGGGTCGATTGGCCCGCCGAGATTTCGGTAGGGCCAAGCGATCGGAAGGCAACCACGGCGTGGCTACGTGATTGGCTGATTGGCTGGCCGATTTCTAAGTCCGGGCACGCCACGCAACGCGACTCTAACTCAACAACGAGAACGCTCGCCTCCTGACTGGAATTTTTTCCATGTAATTACGTACGCTCGCCCGCCCCCCATGGACCACCCAACTAAATTCTAACCCTATCGATTCGACTCACGGCGACCCCGAATATTTTTTACGTTGTATCGCCGAGAGTCCACCTGCGAAGGTAGACGCGCGGAATATGTATCGCCTATTTTGCCAAGTTCAAAGCGCTAACGATGAATCCGGAAGTACCTGTCGCTTCGTTTTCTTTAAGACATCAACGTAAAATATATATATATATATATATATATACAGAGCAATAAAAATATAATATATATACAATATATACACATATACTTTTTTTATTATATTATTATATAAAACATTATATAAAAGAATTGTAGCAGGGTGCATTATATTAAAACCGGAGAGCACGGAACTTGTTGGGTTTTAATTAATAAATTACATTGTTCTATCGATGTTAATATTTTCCGAGAGAATTTATTTTAGCTAGAGATAATTAATTAACATTCTATTTTTTCTAAACAGAGGAAGAGAGAGTTGGCCTCTCGACAGCACGTAAAACGTGGATAATTGGATTAATCATATGGCGCTTATCTACCTTCCTCCACATCGAAAAGTTTCCAGAGATCAATCACTCAGAAAATAAAATACGTCGGCTTCCATTACGCGGAATTCGCGTTATCCTCGTTGCGCGAGCCACGAATATTTACCGATCACGAGAGTCTCTATAATTCCGTCCGTGATTTTCCGTAACGTAATGTCGACGATCCGCTTGTATAGAGCGATTAAATCGCTTAAACATCCCCCGACTATTCGATTTTGCCGTATTGCGTCTATCCGCGCGTCTGTCACTTCCGCCGGATGGCGGTAACAAGAGGCGGGATGGGTCGCGGGATGCGACCTTCGGGTTCAAAGGCTAGCGCGGGGGCCCAGCGGCACACGTGTAAACTCGCGTATCGCCCTGCGTGCGGCACCCCGGCTGCCCTGGAATGCGAGGGGCGGTGGCGACCAAGGGGGGGTAGGAGGTGCGGAGGTGGCTACAAATTGCATCCATTAGTCTTGCAGCCGCGCGGCACCGCTACCCCCGATCCGGCGCTCCGCGCGGGGCGCGCGCTCCTCGTTGCGAACGGCGGCGTCCGACTATTGTGTATGAAATGATTATGGTAGCGCGCGGTATGAGGTCGCGGGGTCGCGCGAAGCCGTACGTCACTTAGATTGGCCCGCTGGCAGTTACAAAAGGCGGGAGGCGCGCCGCGGACGGCGCGATTATGCGCTACGGCGCGCGTCGATGTCGGAAGCTGGGGGCGCGTTCTCTTTTGCGGGACGCTGTCCCGCGACGGCTGTCGTCGAGAGACCGTTTGAATTTATGACCGCGCTCACGTTTTCGCGTTACTCTTTGCCGAAGTGGGACTAGATAGAGCGGGCATCTGCCGCCCCGTAACAATGGAAAACGCCGTGCGCGATTTTCAACGCTACCCGTTGAAGTGAAGTTGACGGCGAATTTCGTTGCTTTCTTTATATTGTATGTACAACAGAACGATCGTGTCAATGAAATATTGCACTCCCTCAGTCTCTCTTCCTGTATTTTCGTATAACGTACGGCCGCGTCGCGACGAGAACAATCTTTTTGTCTTCTGCATCGCAGCATTTAAATAATTTACGCTAGGAATGGAGATTAGCTCTACAAAAAAGGGACCTATTCTCCTATTCGCCGACTACGCTGATTCATTCGCAATGTGTAGTTGCATTTTTTTCATTCATGTAAGTATATGTTATGTGTTTTTTTTTTTACATCGATTAAATGTTAATACTAATGATCGTATATGTAAATAATATTTATATTATCTGCATATAAATCATATTAATATTAATAGATCAAATTTATTAATATAAAACAGATAAAAAACAGATAATTTTTAGAAAGATTACGTTCTCCAAATTTAGACTGACAATAACATATGAAACACATATGTATCAGTAAGAATTTCTACATGCATTTAGTGAAGGTTCTATAATTAGACTCAACAAAAGTATGTCACTGTTTAAATAACGGCGATATAATTCTTTCTTTAGTTAATTTTTAAGTTAAAAACGAAGTAAAAAATCAATTTAATTTTTTCCCTGGAAAAAAAATTACCCTTTTCAGCAATTTGTAATACATGAAATTTGAACGTTAATGAAAAGAAATAAAATATTTTTGTGTGCGCTAAACTTTTTAAAACGTAGAAGTTAAACCCGAAAATTTTGCTGTCTCTGCATTTTCGTCTCCTTAAATTTGCTGATTTTTTTATCTTTTTTAAAACTGAGGGCATTCAATGCTTCTTTCATATTTTATATGTATATGTGGAATTATAAGCGTTATACCAGCGCTTATCTAAAAATATAAGATTCTGTTTCAATCGATCAGTTTCAATTTTAAATAAGCTCCAGTAATCAATTTTACAAAAGCTTTAAAAAAAGGATCTAGTTTCTTTGTATGAATACTGGTTCACTTAAATATGCAATTACATCTCTTTTACATATAGCTACTTAGTTTTTTAGACTGATCACAGATATCAGTCCTAATAATCTATATTTTTATATTAATGTAATGTAGCAATAGTTAATTTACTGCTCAGACATACATGTATCTTAAAAAAATTAATTAATGATTCATTCTTCTCCTTTCTAAGATTTTGTTTTAAATGATTCTAATCAGTCAATAGAGGCGTATAAATTATGAAACGGTAATTAAATCAAATTGCTATAATTACATGCAAAAAAGACACACGATACAAATGCTATAATTAGCGCGCCATCCCTTACGCGGTGCAGCGTGGCGCCATTGAGAGCGGCCGGCGCATTCAAACCCGCCGTATTGAACGCCAGCCACATTTCGAGCCGGCATTTCCACAGAAATGCGGAGTCCTTTTACGTTGCATCGCGCCCGTCCGAGCACCACCGTCCGGTCAATCCGTCTGCGGACGTCGCGACGCCCCCCGCCCCTCCCGCCTTCATCCCTGAAAGAGGAAGGGAGGCATGACTGAAGGCTCGCACAAAGCCGGGCTTGCTTAATAAGTGCCTACCCCTTTTTCGCGTTTCAGAGCGCGCCCTTCTCTACGCCGTGTGCGGGGTAAACAAAAGAACTTCCGCCGACAAAGGGCCCACCAAGATTAGCCCCCGCGGGCCCTTTCGCGGCAACCAGCGCGAATTCGCGGATTCCTTTTTTTCGACCGCGGGATTAGCCGGATTAAAAGAGAGACGGCTAACGCCACCGTCGACGCTGTTATTTATCAGTTCTTTCATTAGGATGCAGAGAAATTGTCGGCCACGTATTGTCGGAATGTCAATTATCTCTATTACTTTAATTACTATGCAGCAGGTCGACTCTACGTGTTGATACGCTTTGAAAATCTTCACCAAAGCTCACCGAGAGATGATGAAAAAAATTACAGCTCGACTAAAACTCGAGATCATAAAAAAAAAAAAAAAAAAATAGGAAAATAGAACAGCAAAATGTAACAGCAAAATGGAACAGCAAAATGTAACGAAACATTGTTCAATGGACAAGAAATATATAAAAAGGTTATTTTCTATGAGGAGCCGGAACATATTGCGGCAGAAATGTTATGAAGAGACGGAGAGAAATGAAATGTTGGAAAGATGGAAAGTAATCGTAAAAAGTTCAGAAAGGGAAATATGGAAGGTATAAACGGTAAAGAATGAAAAAAATGGCAATGCTAACGGGAAAAATGTGTCAGGTCTGCGACGCTAATGATGAATACACGTAAGAAAGAGATAAGAATAGAGAAGGATTTTTTATTACGTGATTGCTGAGACGCATACGCGGGAGTAACGGGACGGCGCGACGTTGAGAATCATCCTACGCGAGGCTGAAATACGTCGGAAAAATTACTTCTCGCGGTAATTTCATTAACCCCCTCGGTAAAGAAAAGATTGAAGCCAGGACGAAGGAGTAAAATATTTGCCGGATAATTTATACGACGGTCTCTCTAAGTTGACCGCGACAAACGGTCTATCTCCGCTAGAGAGGCCTGGGAAGACACCCGGTAGTGCCGCTTGTTTCGCTCTACGGCCAAGCAAGTTTTAACTGCGGCTATAAATAACGTGGCGCAATTAAAGGGCCCGGCCTCGGCAAAGAGTGTAGCGAAACGATGGAAATGATGTCGTGTCGTGGGCTAATAGCGTAATGCGTGCATGTCGAGTCTAGCCGGGCCGAGTCGAGCCGCGCGCGAGTCGCACTGGCTGGTACGAAACTCACCCGGGCGCGCTTTTAACGGTCGAACTTGTAACCGCGCGTGTACACGGTGATAACTTCCGCCATCCTGCGTTCTCTGCGAACGTAGTATACGAGGATCCCGGCCGCGCCGACCCGTCTCAACTGTCGTTTTTTATTTTACTTAATTGGCTTCATATACCTATATAGAATACCTGCGCGCATCAGTTCTCCTTTCTTTTACCGATAACTCCAAAAAGTGTAAAGTAAAATCAATACGCCTCTATATATATATGTATGAATATATTCTTCCTGACACAAAAGCGATTTAAAATAAAGAACTTTTTGCGATTAATCTCGATTTAGCTATCGCAGCAATTATAATGGATTGTTGCCCTTAGAATTGTAATTTCAAGAGAATGTTGTAGTATTTCAATTTTGAATTTGTACAATATGTACAATCCATATCTGCATAAATTTTATCAAATTCATAAACTTTAATTATAAAAATGTGTTATCTTTTTTCTTAATCTGTATATATTTATAATGTAAAGGAAATAAAATATATCACTTATCAAGTTAGAAAATTTTTGAATTTGTATTTATATCATGAATTGTCTAACTAAATATTTTTTTTATTGTGCAAGCAAGTAAAACATCAAACCATTAAGAAGTATGTAGATCAATAAGTGTAGATTAGATAAAATTGCTACGCGGTTAGGTATTTTGTGAGATTTATCGGCCTCGTGTAAATTCCATAATAAAATTATCGCTCCGATACGATTGGATATCGAAATATGTCCGGTCAAGCCCACGTGCAACATTAATTACTCGATCTGCAAGATCATAAATAAATTGATGAATTAACAATTTGGCATCCCTTGTGATTAACGGCTCGCGGTTATAAAATTAATAGGCCATATTATCAGCGATTTTCACAGTCTATCAATTATTCTTGACATTACTGAATAATAAAATAATCGTTGTCACAATAACACACCGAATTAATAAATTAATTCCATTGGTTATAATTTAATAGAAAATGCAGTATTTTTTACAAATACCTCAATGGTAAATAAATGTTCATTAATCTTTAAACATGTTTTTTTTTAATATTTTAATTTATAGCACTCCTGTGCACTTGAAGGTTTAATTATCTCAATTTACTGAATTAAATAAGGAGTTATTTTTATGCTCAATGTAGAATCTATTAAAAGAACAGTTCTCTTTGATATAAATTATCATTACGATAAAATTTATCATGAGTATTAAGTAACAAATATACGAGCTACACGATATCGAAATATGCTTGTAATTAACATATAAATCAGAAATACAGCATACAATTAGTTTATATAGATTGCAATATGCAGAAACTGTGAAATAGTAGAGTAATGAGATATATCTTAATTTGAAAATAATAAAAAAGTATTCCAGTTTACAATAAAACATCCTAATTTTTCTTTCTTCTCTAAACTATGCAATATCTTCTGCGACGTGTTCTTAATTTATTTTCTTTTAATTAATGTCGAGGATAATATTATCATAAGCTTTAAGTTTTTAATATCAAATGTCTTTGCAACATTAATTTCTTAAATTGTAGATCTGTTATTGAGACGAAATTTGCTTAAAATTAAATACTTGAAATTATATGAGAATAGAAATTGTATAATTTATGCATCTAAAACGTAAATTATACAATTTCTATTCTCATATAATTAGTTATTTGCTTCAATAGTTCAGTAAAAAATTGTTAATTTATGGATATTTTCATGAAATTCAATTTAAATGTGACAGCAAAATTTTTTAGAGATCGCTGAAACGTCTTATTAGAAACTGTGCAATAGTATAAAATTAGTTTTTTTTTATTTCAGACAAAAGCATATAAATGTTGAGACAGAAAATTTTGTTCTGACATTATATTACACATACATGCCTACTAAACTGTTCGAAAATACGTGTCTATACTGAAAAGTTGCAAAGTAAAATAAAGTCTGATTATTCTTGGGAAAAGTCGATTTCAAATTAATGGGAAAATTCAAATGGAACGATCCACCAGAATGGATTACATTGTTATTGAATGCATTAAAGCTAAAGATCATAAATACGAGCGCGCGGACGCGAAAACACCGCGAAAAATCCGCGAGCGACGGGGCGACGTCCGCCGTGACGTCGCGACGCTGTCGGCGACGAAACGTCATGGACAATGCTCGTTTTATTACGAAGTTCGGCGACGGAGAAACGGCCGATTATTATTCGCCTCGCGTTGTCATATTCCATTAGCGTCGCTGCCTGTTACAGACTCCGCTCAGCTTCGCTCGCGCTCGCGCTCGCTCTCGTTCTCGCTCACGCCCGCGCTCTCGCATTCGCTGTCGCTCGCTCAACCGCCGGGCGGTTAGTTCGAGGAACAATTCACAACGCGATATAGGAATCACCCTTCAACCGCGTGCTGGAGATGACATCGATACTCGACTTCCTCTCTCTCTCTCTCTCTCTCACTCTCTTTCTCTCTTTCTCCCTCTTCCTCTTTCTCTTTCTCTCTTCCTCTCTCTCTCTCTCTCTCTCTCTCTCTCGCCCCTTCTCTCTACCGTTCCCTCACCGTGTCTCTCTTTCTCGTTCTCTGTGTCACTGTTCTCTCTCTCTCTCCTACCCCTCTCTCTTTCTCTCGCGCGCGTTACTGCATCCGCGTACACCCGCGTATCGACTAAACTTCGCGGCGACGCCGACGCCCGCAACGATTAGCTGCGTCGCGGTGGCGAATGTCGGGAGTTTCGTTCCGCCGCGCTGCATTTAACCCCTTGACGCCCGGATTTTCTCTTCCGCCGCGCGTAGAAGTGGATTACCAATAAATCAATCCGCATGGGCATTTCGATCCGCGGGAAATTAAATCGAGAAAAACAATTGACGAAAAACGATTGGTGCGTTCGCCGATCGTCCACAGTGTGCTACGACGACCGATTGCACAGCACTCATTGTATTATAAACAGAGAGAGAGCGGGATTCACACTTCGTTCATTTCATGCGAGAAAGCGCTTGAATTTTCTGGTTTTTGATACGTTTTCAGGCGCATATTAATTTAATATTTAGATATTTAACTGTCAAAAAATACAGACTTGTACGAAATCTACCGAATAAAACTGTCTTTAATAAAACTGTCAAAAAAATGCACGAAATGATTATTGTATTGCACAGATATTTGCCAGTTCTTATTGGTCAGAATTTTATTGATTAAAGCATTTTACGAACAATTTATTTACTCAACTTTATTTTCACTCGAGCAAAATTTATCATTTTTATAAATGAGAATGCAGGTTTATGGAACAAATTTCGGTATTTGCGTGAAACCGAAAATCGACTTTGCTTTAGCTCCTCAAGCAATCTTATCCAGCGTCTTCAGTGGCTTCGTGAAATACCCTGAGCTCCTCTTTCTCTAATAAATCAACCCTTTCTCCTCAACCTTCTCAAAGTGCAACAAACATCTACCAAATCATCAATTTTCGGACGGCCTCATGAAATGCTCGCGGACCGACGTGTAAACAATTTGCGCAAGTAGCCGCGATAATGGAGGAGCAGAAGGATGAGGGGGATGAAGATAAGGTACAGGGCGGTGGCGCTGGGAGGGGAGTGTTTGGTTAGCTCACACAAAGGACGAAGCGCACCGCTGCGCACACAACGGAATCAGCCCGCTACTCTAACAAGGAACATCCACAAACCACCCCTCCTCTGCGAGAGGTTGGAATGGCGAAGGGACGGTGGTAGGGGCTTGCTACAGGACCTCAACGGTTTGCGAAACGTCCGGAAGTTAGCGACACGGATACGAGCAAACGTCTTGCAGCAGTAACGGTGTGATGGAAAATGTTTTCGGGATGAAGTAATTTGTGACGGGGAAGGGTGTATTTCTGAATTTATAATTAGAATTTTAAAAGTTTATTTAAAAAAATGCAAGTTTCAAATTGAAAAGAAATCTATTATCCGCAAGTTCTTTTATTTTAATCGTACATTTTAACATTTTAATTTCTAATTTTTAATTAACTCAAACTATAATAAGATATTAACAATCAAGCATATATATATATATAATTTTCCGTTTTTTAGACACTTCTATATACAATATTAATTTTTTTAACAATATCCAACAATGTAGCCCATTTTTCTATTGTCCATTCAATTTTTATTTGTTCCACTTCTTCCATTTCACCGCAAGAATAGAAGAACAACTCTCTCTATCGAATTGGAGAGCTGTTTCTTCTCTTTTATATTAGTTTTCCTTCGCTCTATCGCTTTTTCCGCTTTCCTTGCCTTTCTGCTCTTTTTTACCTTTTTACTTTTATCTCCCTCCTCTTGACAGTTCCTTCCTTATCGGTTTTGCTGTTCCATCTTCTTGCCTCCGGCAGGTATCACTATCTTCGTTCTTTGACATGCTCTATTTCTTTCTCTCTCGATATCTCTAAACATCCTCGATTTCAGAAGAGTACAACGTACTCGTCATCCTGCGGCTTCTCGACGTTATACTTTGATCGTCCAAGTCAGTCCGTAACTTATTTTAATTCTTTCCCTTTCTTGTGCGGGAACACAAGTTTGCGTTTGTGACAATGTGCGCGCGATTGCTCGCAGTTCTTAATGACTCCGTACATTTCGCGACTCCTGATCTGTGTATCTGTCATGCTGCTGCTGACGTCCGAAGAGTTATCGTACATACGCGATCGCAAGCCGCCACAGCGCAGAACAACGCGCGGATCAATATCCTTGCACACCTGTTGCACGACTTTTGAATCACTCTGTACGATGAATACGGCGACCATCTCAGTTACCGCCGCGACGAAAACAAGAAGAAGAATTGCGAAATCCTTGTCGCTTGATCGCCCCGCCGCGCGACGTCGCGGCGCATTCATTATCAATCTCGCTACGGGCCGGCTCAAAGGCGGCGAAATTAATAACTGTTTGCGGAAACGCTGAGCGGAAACTTCGCGCTTCGCCGTAGCCATCTTCGTTTTATTAATCCGCGTAAGCCGCGGGTGGACTGCAGAGCGGTGCAGCGCAACGATGAGCGCGCACTTTGCGTTTATTATCGCGGCACAAGCCGTGCGGCATTCGCGAGTCGATACTCGCAATCTGCGCCGTTTATTATTACGCGACTCCTTTAGTTTTCAAGTGATATGTAAACGTCAATATGTCTCGATAAACCGTGAATTTTCAATAAAACCTAAAAACGAGCGCGACAAGATTTTTAAAGCTTCGCATATACATACATCTTCCTAAGACTTGTCAGATAAAATCAATATTTGCTTTATATTTTATCAGATTTAAAATAAACTTGAGTTTTTTATTAAGTAACTTAAATTATATGAACAGGTCTGTAATTATAATACATTTAATGAGAAATGAATATATCTTTATATAAGTCCTTAAAACATAATTAATTGATATAATACAATTAATTAATCGTTTGATTTTTTCTATTTTATTTTTATATCATTTTTTAATTTCTTTTTACTAACCAAGAAACTATTGTATTTTCAGATGTGAACATGGTGGCCGAGCCAAAGCCTCACCAGACTGGACGCAAGCGACAGAACGTTTCCAAAACGGGCAACGACTGGTAATTTATAAATTTTTACATTTCACGTTTTATACAAACTTCCTTCGATAATATAATAAAGGCAGAGCTGATTACATTTCTTCATTTGTCAGATATCTGTTACGGTAGGAAATATGAAAGGATATTTTTACACATTCTTGCGAATATTGCATAAAGATTGTGTTTCCTGCGAAAAATTGAGTCTTTCCGAGCACTAATGTGCCATAAATTCATTATGCGTGTACATGGAGTCGTATGTACGCTATGAAGCTATCTCACGTATTTGTACGAATTTGCCAACAATCTACTCAAAGTAGATCCCGGTGTTCTTTGGCACGTAGTTGCACCATCTTATCTTATCTGCTCGATTTTTCCCATCGCGGCGCGTATAAATCTTCCAGTGAGAGGAGTTTCATTCAAAGGACCGCTTTATCCCGGCCTTAAGGTGCCGACGAACCCTAAACTCGATGTATAAACCCGAAAGCACCGAGAACGTATTTTACGCGCGGAACGTGACCGTGAATTCACGAGCAGTCGCATGTTTGCGGAAGTTAACTTGCGCGAGATACACACACGGAATAAAAAAAAACCGTAATTGCATCGTATTGCGCACGTAGAGGTTCCTTATGCTTTGACGAACAATTTTAAGAGTCACGTTGCAATTTCATGTAACAATGATAATATAACAGTAAAAGTAAAATAAATTATTAAAACATATTAAAAACTACAAAAGGTAATGTACGAAATCATTATACACATAAAAAGACAGAGTGTTTTAGACATAAATTTAGAAAAAGTAAATCATGTTCTTTCGCGATATATTTCAATATATTAAATCAAACATATTAAAAAAATTATTATCACAGAAAAAAATTCTAGTTGAAAACGGACGAATCAGAAAATCCTGTAGAATTGATCAAATATCCAGATTATTAGATAGAAATTCTGGTTATTAAAATAGAACTCAATATTTTATAACTTATAATAACCAGAATATTTGATCAATCCTGCAAGATTTTTCTGATTCGTCCGTTTTTAACCAGAATTTTTTTCAGTGATTGATTATAGATTCCTGAGAGTTTGAGAATACAGATTTCTACTTCCTCTTATGTAATATTGAAGCTTTTTTTCTTCATGGGCAACAAAACCGTGTACTAAAATATTAATGGCATCATCAAGAAGCGTGTTCTTTTTCACGCATTGGTTAAGAATTTAATTGAGGATGTGTTTTCAGTAATCTGGTACAATGCTCGACACGGGAAGTATTTCGCCGCAAGAAAAAAAGGGAACGGCAGAGACATTCTCTAACAGCTGATGCATTATCCACGACAGATAGCATCGTGGCAAACGTCGATACCTTTTCACGAACTAAGTCGCGTACCTTTCCTTTTCTTCTTTTCTCCTTTTGCCAGCTCTCCGCCATTTCTTCTTTCTCTTTTTCGCCTCCTTCCTTTTTCGGCGGAAGAGAAAAGGAACTATTCGACTATTTTCCGAGTGTGCCAATTTAATTGATGCCAATTTTCGATCGTCCACAACGCCGCAATTTTGAAGTTTTAAAATCGCAACAAAGATAATATTGATACAAACATTACAATTTTTTATATAAATGATACAAATTGCAATTTTGAAATAATTAAACATTTCGTAACATTTCTCCCTTCAATTAAATCTCCCTTCAATTAAATCTCCCTTCAATTAATTTTGAAATATTCTCGAAGAGATAATATTCAATTTTCACCAATTATCATTCTAATTTTTCAAAGAATGCGTTTATTAAAAAAGAAAAAATAGCTGATAATAAATATAATTAATCTATATTAAGATTAAGTCATAAATACCTGAAATATTCAATCATATTGAAATTAATTTTCGGGCAAACTTTGGGTATAACAAACTAAACATGAAACAGTTTCACAGATTAGTTAAACTTTGTTTTGTACAGTAAACGCTACGTAAGCATACATTCATGTAGAACAAGAGTGAACAACCTAAATATCAAAATGATTCTATGTACTGCTGGAATTAAAATTAATTGACATATAACAATATTATAGTTTGAAATATATACATAGTTCTTACGCTAATTAAAGAAGATATACAATTTCAAGGCAAATATATTATCTGATTATTTTATTTGTAAATAATTAAAGAAATAATGTACAAATTATTCTTTAAAAATCTTCGGGATAAAATAGAAACATATCACGTATACAAACTGAAATTGAAGACACGCTCGTAAGAAGGCACGAGTCGTCAAAGCTCAAGAAATTGAGTGGAATGCTGCCATGAATTAATCATTTCTCGAGTATTATACATATATGTGTATGGCGAAATGGTTCAACATCAAGATATAGCTTCTTTTGAAGAAATACAGAACCTGAGAGATATTATGTTCCAGCCAAGCTAGCTCAGCAACCCGTGATAAAGCGGAAAAAATGGGTCAAAACCGTCAATGCATACTATATTATAAGATATAAATGTATTATGAGTGTACGAGGTTGTTATTGGACATTTATCCGCAAACATGGACAAAATTTATGAAAATTTTAGACGGGATAACATCCATATCGTCCATATCGAAAACATATATTGGACGTCTAAGATAAACTACCGTCCGTGCAATCGAATCAAATTTTGGAAGGTAAAGTCTCGCGGAATACGATAGAAAAACACGACATCTCGAGAACGCCGCGTAATATCTGCGCGTTGGATTTTTCAGATCTTTCGCCTGTCGCCCTTTTTAATGCAGCCGTCAATCTCCCGCGTCCTCATCCTGACCAGAATTCCAGCTTGTGCGAGATCTTCTCACCGAATATCATGCGTCAAAAGCCACTTTCAATATAAAAAAACCGCAGACTTAGAATGCATTGTACAATACTAAAATTCATTCGCGTTACGTTTTACTTATTATTTTTATCGTATACGTCCAAGTTCTCTTCGAAAGCGGCATAATTCAAAAAACAATTCTTTATATGTGTGTATTGTAATTTCAGATTTAGTTTAAATTTTATCCATGAAATTGCAATATACGAGATTGCAAAAATAATCACTGCGCTTTTGTAGATGAAAATTCAGACATTTTACGCTACACATTAATCAAGTTGGAGATTTTTTTAAATTATATTACATTTAAAGAAGATACAATATACTGAAGACTTTTTTTATACATAACAGAGCTCATAAAATATTTACATGCGTTGCCATTAAGCATAGCATATCTTCTCATATAAATATAAATATAACTGATAAATACTGGCTCGTTGGTCCTTTCTAGTAAAACTTTGATTACACATCTTGTTTCGTAAATTTTTCATTAATAACATGAAATTCTAACAATAAAGTTTCTCTCTGTG
This sequence comes from Tetramorium simillimum, assembly GCA_011636635.1. Lineage (NCBI taxonomy): Eukaryota > Metazoa > Arthropoda > Insecta > Hymenoptera > Formicidae > Tetramorium > Tetramorium simillimum. The sequence continues at coordinate 22,861 of VBVQ01000703.1, read as the reverse complement.
AATTTATTTTCGACATATTCCAGTTTTATGGGACGTACTGTACACACCAGCCATAATATGTTGATCGATTTTTACAATGATGCTAGGACAAAATAGAGCGAATTGTAAATAGACAGTTTTATGCAGAAATGAATTGTCTCACAAAAGAAGAAAATATCAATTATACACATGAATCAGCAAGCTGAAATTTTATATTAAAAGAATGATTGAAATAACATTCAAAATTGCATGCCATTCAGAGATGAAAATGTCAATTCAGTTTTAACAAACACATCATTTAGCTCTATATAAAAACCAATCAAACCTTGCGTTCGTGTTCATTTATTAGAACATTACTTCAATTTTTCGATATTTTTAACTTGATAAATGTTTATATTTTTTTAAACTTTTTTTTTTAATTATATCTACACTTGTATGTGTTTATTATTTGTTATATTGCAAATTGTAAAATGTCTAATAGAAAACTTGTGTAATATTTATTTCAACTTTTGTAAGGAACTATTAATATTTTAGAGCGAAACCAATCACAGAGACATCGCTTATCTTTCGCATATTTTGAAAGAATACATAACCGCAGTGCGTCTTTGCAACGATTTAACTTTCCAACTTAATTCATTCGAAAATATTACTCTGTGAGTTAATTCATTTTCTGTGTAAGATTCATCTTCCGCATAATATTTTATGAGCTGAATTATTTCGCTCGGCGTGTCCGTTGATAACGCCATCGTCTTGCCACCCATTTATTTCTATTTATCAAGCCGATTTAATTATGAATTCGCTCGGCTACGTTTATTTAAACGGAGTCGCGTGTGCGAATAAACGCACGTGTGTAGCGCCGATGTCGATAATCCGCCGGGTCGGCAAAGCCGCGAAAAATATTCCACCGGCGTTTCCGGGATTCGCGCGGGGTATTCGGGACAATTTCAGGATATCCGCGGGATTCCCGGCTATCCCTGCGCCTTCCCGGGGCTCCCGGCGTACGTGTTACGGAAGCAAACAGGTCGCTTAACAAGCCGGAAGAACAATAAAAATGCGTCACCTCATTAACCGCTCCCAATTAGTCGCGGGGCAGTGTCGCGCAGCGCTTAATGCAACATGTACCGGGTGTCCCACGGAGTTGAGGTGGCATTATAAACATAGATTGTTAGCCTTAGTTCATTTTATTTTTTCCCCCCGTTACTATAATTATCACAGGATTAATAATCTAATCCTCCCTATGCCGCAACGCACATAACTTTTTAAGATTTTTTTTTAATAATTAACATGAAAAGTATGCACAGCATTAAGAAGTGGAAAATCTTGTTTCTCTTCGTGCTGTACAAGTATAAATATCACGCGTGCTAACGTAGAATCGATACACGTCGTCGCTATTCCATTCTCCTTTTCAGGCGGAAAACGCAATAACAATTTAAATAATTATATTATGAGATAATGTTAAAAAGGGAGGCAGAACGTCGAATAGAATGTAGAATAGAAGTTTATTATTTTGTAAAATGTATGAATCGAATTCTCTGCGATTCGGATCACGCTGAGAGCCTTGAGTAAGATCTTTGAAACGTGCAGGAAAGCCAAATCCGACCTCGTCGAGACGGAAATCGCAGTGAAACGCGAATATCGCAGTTACGAGAATTACGCGTGAATTGTTCGGCTCGGTTTCGAGTGCGCTTCAGCACGCCATTCAAGCAGGATCGCCCGTTCATTGTCCGTCCGTTAATCCTCTTCCCGCACCCCTTCATCGAGATCACGTGATTGCAGATTTTTAGCGAATCATGCGGCGAGCGCCGCGAAGTTTTAACAATCCATGTTTTTTCGTCCCTGTCATATTCAGTTAGTTACTTCTGCTTATTTTGATATGCATCTATCACGTTCCCACGTGTTTTGTTTATTTATTGACTGCTGCTTTTATTCTGCTTTTCAATTAGAGATTTTGGGATATCGTCTTTCACTTTTATTAGAATATATTTTAAATATTATCTTTCTCATTTAGCAGAAGCAGACTATCGTTTATCATAATTTTAGAACATTTACTTGCTATTTAAATGATTAAGTCATACATTAATATGTGATATTAGATAAGAAACAAGGTTTTCGCATTCTTAACTAATCTTCTTATTTTCTTATATTATTCATTTAATTATTCTTGGCTATACAGAATTTAAAGTCCCTGATGTTTCGACGGACTGTTTAATTTGGTTTCAATCATTAATAATAACTACTATTTAATAATTTCTTAATAATTTGAATCGTATATGTTGAGTTCGAATGAATTAAAAATCAGAAAAATTAATAAAATTAATAAATAGCAATTAATATTAATAAATAATCGTTGCAAAGCTTTATATATCAGTAAATTCTTAATAACAAGAATTATGCTATTCACAGGCGCACAATATTAATTTAGCGCCGAAAAATCGAGATAAAGGAGTGGCATTATCTCTTCGGATGGAAATACAGCCTTAACGTGTCCTCCTTCCTCCTTTTCCTCTCCCTTTCATCTCCTTCGTGCGTTCATTTCCTGCGGTTTGTGTAAATTAGGTTTGCTTGTTGCAGCAGGGTGCATAGTAACGCAGTGCATTTTGTAGAGCGAGACTTCCTCCCGCGGCTCGAAATAGTTTCGTGTATTTCTCAGACGAATGACCGGAATAATTATTTGTAAATTAAACATGTATGCAATTACTCTGCGCCAGATTTGAGATATTTTGTTTTATTACAGTTTTTATTTGATTTCGGTAATGAATTACGAGCATTCTTTTATTGCCTTCATTTTATTTATTTTGAAAACATACATGTAGCTTATTGAGGTATATAATAATGATCGTTAAATATCTTAAGTTTTTTTAATTCTTAGACTTTCAAACTTTAAAATCGATTTTTAACATTTTTAGATTCTAGAATAATATAAAAGTAGCCTGATTAAAATTTAAATATTGTTAAATTGTTAAGATTAAATATTGTTTATATCCAAATTTGAATTTTTAATAGTTAACAATATTATATAACAATAGTAAATTTATCTTTTCACTTGGATTTCTAGGTACATTCAGTTTTAAACATCTTAGACGGGTTTCTTAACACTTTTATCTGATCTCTAAGTATCTCGATGCAATATAATTCATAAAATTATTTTTTATAGACTTGAAAACAAGTAATAATTGTCTTATATTGGCAATCTAAAGATTTAATTTAAAAGACACGCGAGAGAGAATCCAAGATTTGAGCAAATGCGTCGTAACCGTTCTATTAAGAAAATGAATAAGAAAATGTAGTCGGGAGCTTTTGAAGTGGCCTGTAGACGTTAGCTTGCCCTCGCCAACCCCTTTAACGCCGGACATAAATATTAATAAGCGAGCGGTGAAATTCACGCTTATCGCGCTACCGTGAAGATTTACATGAGATAACACGACTTTCCTTTTGCGGCATGCGCGCAGGTGTGTCACCGTGTGTGTAAGCGTGTGCGTGTGTGCATGTGTGTGTTTCCAGCTTCAGAAAACATGTCAACATTTACATACAAGGCCGGATAAGCGAGTCACGGGGATCGTTTTGCAGCTACGCCGACTTCTATCGGGCTTGATATCTGCCGAGCTTTATTACGCCACCCTCGGAGAATAAATGATGAAGACAGACGAGGAGTTGGGGGTTACTAAATGGTGCCGTGGGAGTGACACGCACTGGTTGGCAGTGGACGATACTTTTCTTGCGAGCCAATATGATTTTTTTTTCTTCATAAAACAAAACAAAACGGCACCGTCCGACGCTCTTTTTACCGTGGAAGCATAGTTAATTTTGCATATCTCAATTCTTGGAGAATCTCACGCTTTTAAATCTCTACGTAACTGAACTTTAAATCCTTGGATTTAATAAAGATCAAATTTATAATGTAACAAGCAAATCCTTTGATTTTGGAACCTTCAAATTTTTGGAAATTTACGAGCTTGTGAACTTAACAACGCTCCATAAATCCTAGCATATATTTGAATCCTCATAATTGAATTTATGGAGGTAAAATATTCTAGATTTATATGATTTTTTTATATATTCCAAATACACATTGATCTAATTTAAAAATTTTTCAATTTCTAAATTGTCAGATTTTTAATTTTTTTAAAAACAGACAGTTATGTGTAATATTTTTTTATAAATCTGTAATACAAAAAAATTTCATAGTACAAAATCAAAAACTTTAGAAATATTATATGATAGTTAAAAAAATTAAATGTTTAGATGATTCTAAGATTTTATTTCTAGAAATTAAAAAATGTATATGTATACATATATGTATGTAATGTGTGTATGTATGTATATATGTATATATGTTTATATGTATATATATATATGTGAAAATATGTATACACGCGCATGCAAATAAGCGACAGCATCATTCAAGTGGTACATTATTTCCCAACATTATCTATCAATAGACGCGCCGCGTCAGGTGCTGGTTAATAATCTCGGCAGGTGAACGCGGTTACCGGCTGAATTTTCGCTCGAACGGAAGTGGCACAATTAAGGGAGTTTTGTCTCGGGGGTTGGCCGGAGCCAAGTTCCGGAGTACCATTAGGTATATTAATGTGCTTCCCTAGTTCGGGTCGTTCCGGGGCCAAGCGCATTATACCCGCCCCGCGCTCATTTACAGCCGATGCAATCGGCCAAACAACGTCGGTTATTGCCGAGATTAAATGTAACTCAAAAAATTATATTCCGGTAATATCCTCCATATTAGGTGTGGACATTCACGATTCATTTCTTTTTGCAATTGTAGTTTCCACCTCATTCCTATTCGAGGTCTATTAGGTATTCTTTGCTCTGCGTTACATTTTCAAATTTCTAAATATATGGATAATCTACTTCTTAGATTTTGTGAAACAAATTCGAATACCAAATGTTGCACCTTCTAGAAATTCTAATTTTAAAAACTTGATCTTTACTTCCCTGTTGGATTTTTAATTCTTACGCTGGAAAAGTTACGGTGGAAAAATGAAATATGATATTCAAATACTGCATTTTGCAAGATTTTTTTTACTCATGTTTTTTACATATTACTATGCATATTACGCATTATTAGCTGCATATGCAAAATTATCGTGACTTAAATTTTTCAAAGAAGATGTTAATGCAGAAATGTAAAATATATTCATAAATCTACTATATTATATGTATATTTGTATGTATAAAATATGGAAAATCCTGCGTGATTTACTTTTACATAATTTTTAGCTTCTTTCTTTTATTTTTATTATATATAAAATTTTAAGTATTCTGTAACGACTAAATTTCTCTAATATTTTTATTCTCTCAAAATTTAAAGCATTTCTCGGTCAATAGAAAATTAGAACATTTTTTACAACAGAAAACGTAATTGTCATTATTATACTTTTGTGGAATAATTATCATTATTGCCAAAAATTTATTTTATGAAAGATTAAAATATTTAGAAAAGTTAGATTTTATTTCTATTTAAAGAGTTTTCTCGTATGTCACGAGAAAATGTTCTGCTTTCAGCGGAAAGAATCAATGTTGAAGTCGGGTCGAATCGATCCGGAACGAGGAAGAGTTCTTATTATTCTGCGCCCGCGGAATATAAATCTGCATAGGAACACACTCTCGCACGCGTGTGCGTGTCGACACTCGAAAATTATACTTGCAAACGCCGTAGGAGCGTAATTAACGTCGCTGGCACGCACCATTATCCTACCGAGGTATCCTGCTGGTATATTATCGTGCGTTTTAAAAATTGTCGCCTCCTTTATTAAGCACAGTCGGCCGATATTTTCTCACTTCGACATTTAGGTGCTTCTCAAATAGACAGAGTATAAAAACAGCTTTGTGCATCATATTTCTTTTAAATCGTACATATTTCATATAATCAAATATCAATGATAAGTTTTATTTAAATAAAAATTCACCATATCGCAGTTAATTGAATATCAATTCAATAATTCATTTATTAATAACATAATTATTATTAATAATATTATGCATATTATGTAGATATAAATATAATATTCATATAATAATAATATAATTATTATTAATAAATGAGTAATAACATTAGTAATATAATTATTAAACATTACACAAAATATGCTATTCGTTCGAAGCTTAAAAATTTTTTTATTTAAAGAAAGGAATTATTATTTAAATAATTTATAATATATAACGTGGAAAATAAAATATTGCAAATGACATTTTACCAGAAAAAATTTTGAACGGTCATACTCTATATTCCATAATAACTTTATTAATTACTTATAATCACTTTATTAATTTAAAAACAGTTTCGAATAATTATTAAACACATAATTTTACGCGTAAACTGATAAATTGGTTTTCTTTCTTTAATAATTCCCTCCGCTGTTAAAATTATCGCTCTGAACCGAGAACACTTCTAATTTGTTACAATTATGCAAAACTAAGGGTAGTATTCGCGCGATCGAGAATTCGATAATATTATGTTAGAACAAGCAATATATCGTGCGCGTATGCGCGCATCTGAATGTGGTGCACGATAGCCTTTGGTGCACCGCAAACCGCGACGTAACTTGGTAAACCCCCATCCTCTCTCTCGCCCACGTGTTAAACATTGATTACTGACATGCGTATAGTTAATATACCGATGTAATTCACGTGAATGTTCGAAGCCGTTATGGTTCCGTGTTTGAAGTTGAAACAAAACAGTTGCAACGCGGGTGCTCCGTTTTAATCTCACTGTTATTTCCAACGGAAAAAATACATTTCAGATTGGATCTATTGTATTTTCCGAAGGGGGATGAGGCGATCATTTCGTAGTCAACATAATTTTGTTCCAGGTCGGAATTTTTTTATAATCCGGGCACAAAGATCCATATTCATCTTCTTTTTCTAATAAAAGAGTGCAATTTTTATTTTACGCGGATCGATTTTTCTTGTTGTCCTGCTTATACGGAAAATATGGAAAATATGCAGATCATATTGATAGCAATGCAGTCAGCGGCACACGTCTCGTTACGAGGGAATGATAGTCGGAGAGCTGAAAACGAGATCTCCCAGGAAACGCTATTGTCTTGTACTAAGGTCCCTTATAATCCTTGTTAATAAATCCTCTTGTTATACCTTACAATCCTTTGTTCTATTCGTCATAATGAATCCACAGACCCGTATAATACACCCGCGTACACTCGTGTAAAAAGAGAACATTCGGAATATGGCAGAATATAGTGGTGTTTAATAACTCGCAGTTTATTTTTCGCTACTTTACTATATGCGGATAGAACAAGTTTTACTACGGGTACCGTATAGTCCACCGGTATCACCCATACGTTCCCGCAAATCCCCGAAGGGCCATCGGGCCGCGAAGGTAACGACCGAGCGAAAGAGTCGTCCCTGAAAGAGGGGACGGGGATGGCGCGATCTCTGAAAGGGTGAATCGATCTCTCTCTCTCTTTCTCTTTCTCTCTTTCTTTCTTTCTCTCTTGCTCTCTTTCTCCGCAGCGCACGAACGAGCCGAAGGGTGGTGGACGACAAAGGGCGGACTCGTCCGCACTGGAAGAGACAACAGGAATCGAGACGCGAGCGCGATTCGCGCGAATATCGCCGTAGTCTGTTTTCGAGCTGAGTTCAGCGCGAACGTGATTTTCGAGCACTCAAGCGAAGTGGAGAATGGTGTCCGCAGCACGTGCCTGCGGGCTAATCCGCCATCGTCGTTCCCCGGCTGACTCCATTTCGTTGTACGTTCCGCCGGTTCCGGCGGTTTAGCCCGGGAACTGGCGCGTTCTTTTTATTCCGCCAAGTGTTTTACCTTTCCTCGGACTAATTCCAGATTGTAACGTCATCGCGCTGGCCGTGATTTCCGCAATATCGCCGAATATTTTTCACGCGCAAGGTTTAGCGCATCTCCGCACGGCCGTCCTGTAGAGAGCGGCGTTTCGAGCCGGATCCAATAATACATCGCGACCTATAGGAGTCGCTCCTTTTCAAAGGAAAACAAGAAACTAGAAAATTTTCAGAATCATTCTTTCGGAAAGAATACAAGAGTTTCGTCTCTTAAAATTTAGAAAACGGAACTGAAGCCGAATTGTAATCGCTGACGGAAAATTCTTTCTTTTTTCCCCGACAGAAAAATATTTCGAAAACTGTTGAAGAGGTACGCTCCTGAAATCGACTTATCTTACAAAAACCAATTTAATTAACGGTGGAAGCCGTTGGCGCGAGATCTCCTTATAAATAAAAGCCATCTGCGGAGTAGTCGGTACACCCGCCTGAACGCTCGAATGCGCGCGAAACGCTCGCGGCGGAAGTGGCGCTCGTCGTGCGAGCGACGCGCTTAATCAAGCGCGAATACTAAATCAGCGTTGGGAAAATTCTCCGTGGCCGGGCCGTGGTCCGATCTGGTTGATTTGAAGCGGCCCGGCGTGGCGCGACCCGTTCAGCGCACTCGTTCATTGTGCGCGTTCGGTAACCTTCGTCGTCTGGCGGCGCGGTACACAAGAGAGCGCCGCACAAACAGAGCTGTCCGCACCCGCCGCCGGTGAAACACCGAAGAGCATATTTGTGGAGCAGTCGAGCGGGTTCTATCAACATTTCAGCATCGTTAGCGTTCAATTACACGATTATCGACTGCCTCGGACCGCCCCGGTCCGCGCGATCGTCGGACCGCGCGCGTGTCCCCCTACTCGGAGTACAGCACGCGAGGGCCGATAATCTTGGCGAGTCGCCTCGCTTCCTGTGACGTTGGCCGCTGTACCGATTCGTGAGAAAGCCACCCTTTCCATTCGACCCGAACATAATGTCCCTCGCCCCCTCCTCACGTGATCGAACGGACAAATAATTAAGGAGAGAACGGCGAGACGGAGCAAGTATGTGCTGATCCTCAAATAATACAATATATTCGTACAAAGGGTGTGATAAGAGAATACACGTCGGAAACAGAGATCGCCCTGTGTCATTGGACACCTAGTTATTCCAAGAGTAATATCAAAATGTAATGGCGGTCAACGGACTGCCAGAGCTTTTATTGAAATTCTTGAAGGGGACCCTGAAAAGAATTCCTTTCTCTCCCGGACCCGAGTTATCCGGGACGTCGCACCTACGGAATGAGCTCGGTGTGTTCGGCGTTGCGTAATTCGGCGTGCTGCAAAAACAAGTGGAATTTCTCAAAGGTGAATAAAGCGTATTCGAGAATTTTAGGGGAGGGAATGGTGTAATGATAATAAACAGATTATAAACTCTAATGCCGACTTCGTAATACGATAATCTTGTAATGCGCCATTCTTTCCATTAGCGGTATAATATTTTAAACTTGAAGTAAATTATATACACTAATAACGTCCCTCTGTTATATTAAAAGTACCAAATGTATATAATTTAATATTTAACGAAATTTTTACGAAATTATTAGATTAAATGTATTTTATATCCTGAGAACAGAAGAAGAAACTCAATTACAGCAAATGAATATTGAAAGAAACTAAAATAGTTGAAGAAAATGTTCAATTAGGGAGCAGTTTTTGCGGTTCAGTTCGGATTCCTATTTCCGATTCTGTGTCGCTTTGATCTCTCTTGTGTCTGTCGTCTCTTATCAAGATTTTTCTTGGCTGCTCTTTTGTCCGATAATAGTTACGATAACGAGACAATGCTCTTGTTAAAATATGAGGCTCAAGGGAAAATCATAAATTGACCTTAGAAGTAGTGCAAATAGCCATATGTATATTGAATTAAAAAGATTGGATTAAGGCGCAGCTAAAGTGAATTCTACATTTTCAATTATATTTTAATATATTTTATATTATATTGTGATAAATTTCGAATTATATTATGGTGTATTTTGAATTGTATTATGAAATGCATTTGCACACAATTATCGTTTCATTCGGCGCATCTTCATACACTACATTACACTACATTAATAATACATTTGCGTTATATTACTGCAATTTACTTTAATAATCATGAAACTATAAGATTTTCATGCATCGATTACATACCGTTATTATGCTTTCATATAAGCCTTTGTTAATTCTAAAATATCAATTCATCAGACATTGGATTTTACGCAACGATTATTGTCGTTATTATCGTTATTATCGTCATCATCATCATCATCATCATTGCTGCTGTCGTTATCATCCTTACAATATCATTTCGCGAACGGATTGAAGATCACGATGTCACGGCCAGACGATGCGCGTCATGCGAAATTGAATATCGATTAATCGTCCTCAAGATTCGCTAATGTTGCGCCGGAAGTTAATTAAGCTGCGGTAATTGCGATCTCTCTTGAGCGATACTCACCCGGCTTTCTACGAGTTATATCGCCTTAACGCTATCGAATTGCATCATTAATTTCTCACATTATCTAAAATTAGGATTGATGTTTATTATTGTTGTACGCAAAATTTAGTAAAATACTTTTCGTCGCTTTCTTTCTGAGATCGAAAAAATTCTATTATATCAGATATATTTCAATTAACTGAATTTTATGACTATATAGTATCCTGTCTCTATACATTTTCAAATACTTAAATGTAAGATAATTCTGCATCTTATTGCATATAAAAAAATACAAAAATTGATATGCAAAGGATTACTGTAGCTGTTTCATTTGCGATCATTTAATAATTTTATCGTGATTTTGTTTCCATTTGAAATAAAGAAAATTGACGCCCAACGATCGTGATCTCATCTATCCCTATTGAGTTTTCCCAGCCTTTTTCCCCTTCGACTCCCTTTCGCTCCGACTTCCGCCATTGTTCTTCGCGGCCGGCGTCGCGGCACCTTTCATCGACGCCCTTTTGTTCGCTCGCCAATAACGCTACGATAACGAGTCAATCGTATCATAGAGAATCGAAAGGTGTCAGCTCGGGAATTACATTGTCGGGAATTGAGGAATCGATAGTCGGGTAAACCGCTTTCCCTCCTTTTCTCCTCTCGCGTTACACGTATTGTAAACAATTTGCGCAATTTCATGTGATTAATTGTAGATGCTTAAGACTCAACTTCACCAGATCTTAAACGGAAAATTTATGTATAATGAAATACGGTTGGCAAATTCGATGCGAGATAATCTAATTCACTATTTTATGTTTCAGAAACTTGATCTTAAAAGGTGAATAAATGTCTCTTATTGTTTCATATTACACGATCGCGTTAGTTTTACATTACTCTTTTCTGCGAGAGTAAAAACAAGGTTTAATTTCGAATATTACTGTCCGGAGATTTGAAACTAATTTGTAATTAATCCTAAACAAAAATTTTGTTTTAATACCAAACGCACATATGCAACGTTCGCAAAGGAAAATATTTATTTAAATAAATTCATATATATGAAAATATGTAGGTACAAACGCGAGCGTGCATCCGTTTTCTGCGTTTATCATGAAGGAATATTCAGTTCGCCACAAATACGCTTTCTGTTGTCAACTGGCGAAATAGCACGAATAGTGTGAATAACGGTGATAATTTTGGCGGGAGAAATTAGTGGACGGGAGAGAGAAAGAGAGAAAACAGGAGGTGAAAGATAGAGTTCGCAAATGGCTACCATAAAAGCGTACTAATGGTATAACGTTTATTCGCAAAAATACTGCATGCTTTATCGGCATGCATTTCCTTTTCCCTTCACTCGACTTTCTCTTTTCAGTGCGATATGCGTGGATCACACTTTATAAATAATTTCTGTAATAAATGCAATTTGCGGACATGCACCACTGGTAATTGTTGCGAAGGCGCATCGCATTAATAACCGTAATAATGATATTAACAATAGCAACCTCCGAGCACAGTACTCGTAATTGCAGAGCTGTTAACAAATTTATTAAAAAAAAATAGTAATAATAGCAAAATAATAGTAACAAATATGTACTGTAACTTTGAAATTTTACTTAAATGAGATATTGATATGATAATACAAAAAAATTAATATTAGAGAAAAATAATATTAAGAATTTTAATAAAATCAGTCGAATAAAATAATAGAATATAGAAACGAAATTCATTTCCAAAAATTGTATTTATATTATACTTTCGAAATTAAATAATAAATCGTAGATTAATAAATTTATTTTACATTTATTGAAAAAAGGTTTAAAATAAAATAATTATTTTATTTCTTAATGCTCGATACTTTTTCCATATTTCTTAATTTATTATACAATAATTCAATAATCTCTCATTAATCCTCTCTATTATCATCGTAAAATTAAATTTTATTCAATTTCACTCTTCTAATATCTATATTTTGATTTTACTCTCCATTTATTTGTAATTTTTCATTATTTTGTATGCACAAAATGTTTAAATACATTTGAACAATTGCCACTGGCATGTAATATTTGCTAAATTTGTCAAATAGTAAACGATTTGATAAAAATGGAACAGGAGCAAATGTCGGTACGTGATTGACGAAAAGTCGTCAACCGACAACGAACGAATAACTGAATAAATAAAAAAGAAAGAGCAGAATGTCAAACTATAGGCATTTTAAATAACAAAGGGTCGGTGCCCGACATCCTAATTGCGGCGCCATTTTTTTTCGATACATGCGGCCGTTTAGGACGATGTCCTTTTTATTCTGCAGCACGCGTGTTTCGGACGTGCCTCCGCTTTTCGATTTTCGTGCGTGATCGATTTTCGGCCATTCCGCCAACTATTTTTCCGATGTGACACGCTGTGACGCGTTGTGAAAACATTCAACGACGAACGTCGTTGACGCAATTCACAATCGTAGCACAGTGAAAACAGCAAAAGTTCATAATTATTCTTCGATGCGATTTCCAATCGTTTTTCCTTTAATTACATTATATGAAAAAACGGATTGATGAGTAAAAGTGTGAGGTGAGCTTTGCATAATTCAAGCGCAAATAAATGAGAAAAAAGAATCATTTGTGCACAAACGTCTATCAGCAATCGCTTAGACTTACACGTATAAAGTAAACTAAAACATAAGAATCAGCGGTGAAAAAAATATTCATTGACAGATAATTGAGTTCTTCCTACGTATGTACGTAAATAAATAAAGACGAAAAGACTAAAGAGGCGTGTTAAAACATTTTCGTATTTATTTATATAACCAAGTTTACTTTCGTAGCTAAACATTTTTATTACCGGCTAATTAACTTTCAGTATTCACACGTGCAAATATAGAATGAAGGCAATAGCGTTAGTTATCTAAAAGCGTGTCTTTAGCTTTTATTTGTTTTTCCTGAAAGCTTTTCCGCTGTTTAACATCGCGTTATCAGACGGAAGGATTACAATGTAATATATTTGAGCGTTTAAAGGCAAGGGGACGTAGGTAGATCGGCGAAATACCGTGGATAGAATGAGAAACCATAATAAAATACGGTGAAAAAGATCACCGAAAATGTATGCAGAGTGGCGCATTTTAAATTTGTACATTTTATGTCTCCCCTCTCTTTCTTTCCAAAATTACAATCCGACACATTTGCATATGTATGCAAAATTCATTAACATCAGTATTTTTGGATTCGAAAAATTCACGTTTGTATTTTAAAAAGTGGTGAATCTGCGTATCGTCATATTGACGTTACGATCGAAGTAATTGGCAATCTCCCGTTAAAACGCAACCATTTTATCAAATGTTTCGCAGCGAAAAGTTTCGCCGTTTCGTCCTTTTTGCCACGCGAGAAATCGCACGTTTAAACTGCAGCTAATGGAGCATTTATTGACCGAAACGCTTCTCGTAGGACGAATTCGATTAAAGTTCGACGCGATTCGATTACCAGGAGATTCGTTTTGTCGGCTCTCTGCTGGCACCGTGTCTGAAAATCTTTGGAACCTCCGTCGGAAAACCTCGGAAAGTCCCGCGGATATATTCATGCGATCGTAGAAATGTAATTTATGACGCCTGTGGCGTGTATAGAATTGATTATTGCAAAAACGCTGAAGATTGTACCAGTCTTTTTGCAAAACAGTACATTTTCTACAATAGGATCGGTAAGTGACAGGAGTGTTATCAAGAGATTTCTACCTTTACTAATTGTAAGATTTCAACAATTTTTCTACACGAAGTGTTATAATCCTTAGGCAGTTTATAATCCTTACAAGTAGAAAATGTTAATCTCTTGATAACACTAATTAAAATATGTAGAAGAGGATTTTTTGCGGATTTTTCTGAAACATTATTATTATGTAAAATAAACTTATTTCTTTCTCTAAATTCTAATTTCATTTAAATGATACGACAACCCGTATTATTTTCTTATTCATTTTTATACATCATATAATTTAACAGATATAATGAGATATATTGAACCACGAAACTGAAATTTATATCAGCCAAGTTAATGGTAAATGTTATTTAGTTCTCTTTTGAAGAACCCTGTAGTTCAAATTACACGCTCTGGTAATCGTCAATCGATTCGCCATTCGTGCCCAATCACCGCAATATATAGATTGCGAAATAACATTCGAATATTTCGGTCGACGCGAATTTGTGAATGTTTTTCACGCTTGCATTTCACCTTTTATATTGCGTGATCGTTAGTAAACAATATTATACCAATTTAATTGTCACTAGCTCGTTGATGCAAAATCATAAAATTAAGTACCCTATTCGGTGTTTTCCCCATAATAAATAACGTTAATTATTTTAAATAAATAATTATTTCAGTATTACAAAATCTAATGAAGAAAAAATTACTTAATATATTGAATAATAAGATGTTATGTATATCAACTATTTGTCTAATATAAATTGCTTTTATTATTTGTTTCAGGGACTACTACTATGACAGGTGAATGTCTCAAACTTTACTCCAATATGCAGGTATCATAGTATTAATTTACATTAATGCGATACCACGAAACAATTTATATTAAAAAATATACTGCAATTTAAAGCAGTATGTGACAGGTTAATAATCAGCAAACGTAAAATCTCTGCTTTGGCTTTTATTGAAAGTCAAGCGTTTTTTTTCCGCATTCCGATCCGCGAGCCTTTCCCCCGCTGTTGTCGCTATATTTCAATAAAAAGCTCGAGGTTTTTAACAATCATAGACGAAACGCGTTTAAGCTTCTTTGTTTCTGATCTCCTCAACACATGCTCGGCTAATTCACGTGAGTCGACAATAAGCAGCGCCCGACGGACGTACGCGTTTCGCGCGAATTGCACGGCCAAAGCCCATGCTACCGCGCGGATGTAAACGCATTCGAACAAAATGAGAGAAAAGAAGCAAACGACACTGTGGACCTCGGACCGTCGCACGGCGGCGGCCGTCGCAGGGAAGAAAAAAAGAAGGGTTCGCCGCGCTCGGTGGAATGCGTCCCGTGGTGCATTCATATTTTGCCCTTTTTAATCGCGCGCGCTTCAGACGCGGAACGGTGCGGGCTTTTATTGCGTCTACCGGCACGATGCGACACGGCCAGCGCGCTCCGCTCCGCTCGGCTCGGCGGGACGCGATGCGTCGCGTCGCGTCGCGTGCTCTCCATGCCGGTCACGGAGACGCCTCTGAATAGTCACAATTAAAACGAAAGCGAAGACGCAATGCGAAGCCGCGTGTTGACGTACGCGGGGTTTCTCTCTTTCTCTTTAAGGTCTGTTTGTTTTTTTTAACCCTCAACGGAGACCAAGTGGGACGGACGCAACGGTCGTTGATGCGCGTGCATTACTTTGCATCGAGAGACGCGGCGCATTTTGCAGACTCGTTCTTTTATTATTGCTCATTTATAGCTGCGCTATCTCAATGAGAGGGAAAGAGAGAAAACAATTTATTATAATTTTCAAGAGAAACATCGAGGATACGAAGCGTAGGGACTGTAATAATAGAAAGGGATTGACGTGCGGATGAGAAGAGAATTCATAATTTGAAATCTCAAATCTATCACGAGTATTCGCGAGTGACGCACCGCACGCATGGGACAATTCGATTAACACGTGGATACAACACAGCTATAATGTCCATACCTGGCGGATATTGGGTTAATTAGAGACGCCTGTCCCTCGAGATTCATCATCAAGCGACATCAGACAGAATGAATTATTAGAATCAAGATTCGCTGTTGCCCGAGTTGTGACTTTTTTTTATGATCAAATTATTGTCGGTTCTCAATTCAGAAATCGCAACCTCTTGGCGTTTTTCATCGGTAGTGAAAATATTATAACCGCTAAATGTGTTCCTTAAAATACAATAATTCTTACTTTTTGTAAAAATAATGGTTTTGAAAATTTTTAGATTTACAACATTCCATATCACATTTTGTTTCATGTGTCATATCCTACGTAGTTATTTAACTTTTACAAAACAATGCACAAAAAGTATATTTTTAATTTCAAAAATGTTTAAAAGTTTTATTGTTAATAACATTTTACTTTTAATTAATAATACACTGCGGATTAATAACAGTGTTAATAATGTAAATTAAAAGTTTTTAATTAAATTTATACAAGATTAATTATGATCAAAATATACATATATTTTTAATCAATTTTTTATCTGTGTAATGATCAATGTAATATGTTTCATTTTGTATCTTATAGTATTTTTCATTATATATGGATAATTTATATAATAAAATTTATTAATTTTTTAAAAATGTTTCATTTATATCATATATGAAAAAATATTATGGGAAACATTTATTAACACCTTACAACCGAAATGTCTTCCGCTTTTGTATAATATATCGTTTATTACAAGTAATTATTATTACCAAAGGCGTGCCACCGTGGATTGGCTCGTAATTTGAACAAATGCAAAGTGTCATTCGGTTGAATGTGCACAAAAAGCTGCCGCTGGGCTAAATTAATAATTACTATTTACGGTTATATGAGCGTAATGAATAATTATGGATTATCGACTGAGAATAACAATTTGCGACTCATTGCGCACAAATGAGGTTAATTTCGTTGCGGTGGAATGTATCGGCATTTATTTATTCTCCTATATCTCTGCAATAAGCAAGACTGCATCATCTGTATTGAAAAATATTATTTATGTATATATTACGTGAGAGAGAAAGAGAGAGAGAGACTTTTGTCTTTAAGACTATTTATTAATTATATTAAATATACTTTATTCTTTCAACGCATTTTTAATTCTAATCTTTTATTATATTTGATAATTGACATTGCGTTATTATTTTCTGTTATTATTTACTGTTTCATCAGAATATTATCTAAATATACTTTTTTAAATTGGCATTTTTCCTAAGAAACACGGCTCATCTTGTATGTACGTTCGTTTTATCGTACAACCGCCATAAATTGTCAATTTTATTTTTGACTTTACCAGTGCCGTTCCGTTATTGCAACATAAACTTTGCAGGAGCATAGTATGAAGTTTGTATGGTAGAAAAGGCGTTCAATAAGAAAGAAGAGAAAGATGTCAGTCTTAAATCCAGAGATGGCAATGCCAAAAAAAGAGAAAAATACGTATCGCAACTTACGTCTCCTCGATTATAGGCAATATTTTGATTAACGTTATGTACAATTCAAACATGAAGTAGAATTATAATTCCTAATAATAACAGCAACTACAAGATTTAATAATTAATACAATGAGCTCTCTGTATGTCAATTTGTTCGCTGACAGATCGGTATAAGATTTTATTTCATATATAATAATATATATTTACAATAATGTAGAATATAATGAACGAGAAATGTTTTTCAGTAATTACCAGTTCACTTAATGTGCTTGAAGATAGGGACAAATTATGCTATATGATATTATACGAATTATAATGCCATATCAAGTAGCACCATCAATGATAACGATACGCGAATAGTTAGTATCGAGATATATACATAATATCGCCACTATTAACAAGTACTAGCGAGCATTATTAGTCGTATGTAATCATGATAGAAACGCGGGGTACCATGTAATTGCCTTTATTAACAAACAACAATAGACAATATGTCGTGACAATATCTGTGAACATGTTGATATGTCGATACACGTATCGAATACATGTATTCAGTATGATCAAAATAAAAGTTACTCGCGAAGAAATTACTTAAGTTTATATTTTATATGTTTATATTGTTATTCTTCTGATTTCACACTTCGTAAAATAACTGTCTTCATTTTTATGTATGCAGGAAACGAAAAATGCAGAAATATAGGTAGCCTTAAATGTTAAATAAACCGCATTGGATACAATTATTTTATTTTTTTGCAGCTATTTCTTTTTAGCTTAATAAAATCTTTTTTATTATAAATAATATCTATATAACAAAAAGATTTATATATATAACAAATGATATATGGGACGACGAGAAATGAAAACGATTAAAATCGCATTTCGCGAGATATGATTAATCTGTGGAAAAAGAGGGCGGGTTAAGATGTTGCGACTCTCGTTTGTCGTTCTTCCAAATTAGAGGATGGCCATGTAACGCGACGCCAAGTAGTCTGAAACTGGCTGTTAAACCAATGCAAATTAGCGGAAGACTCGCGTACCTCGGAGTTTGTCCCTTCTAATTACGCGCAGGAACCAGCGAGAAAGGCTTAACCGGGTTCGCCGGGAATTAGTTGTCACCCGGTAGATGCGGATTGCGCGAAGAACAAGAACGCTGTTATACCTGCGCGGTTTTGCGCCGAGCAATAATTGCACGTACAACTGCAACCCGTGATCGATTTCGGCGATAAGATGCAGACGGGGTTATTTATGCCTTACAACGGTCTTGTTAAACTGATTATAAGCGCATATACAATTGTTTTATCGCTAAATTTCCCGCAATCTCTTTTTTGCATTGTACTACACTACATATTGCATGTAACTTTAATATGAAAATGTATATTTACATATGTTGTGTACGTGTACAAATGTATTATAATGAATAGAATGGATCGCTTAACTTCACGCATTGAACTTTTGTAACTTAAATGAAAACTGTTGAATGGCTATTGTATGCTCTCAAAGGACACCTATATAAATAATACGTATAGTTTGTAATATTCATAAATATTAAGCTGTTTTTAATTGTACCATAAATTACAAAAGTTAGTTTTTAAAGTTCAAATAAATATGTAAGCAGTAATGTAAATTAATGCAAGATTGACATCGAGTTTATTTATATACAACACAATAATAACGCACACTATTCCATTTTTTTCCTTATTATTTAAGTTTTACTCACATTTAAAGAAGAGACTATATTTCTTATAATATATAAGAAAAGATTATATCACTATCATAAATTTTTATGATATTCATAATATTATATATGTACAGATTATGTTGTATTATTATATTATATGTACATATTATATTGCCAAAAGCGTAATCTCAGTTTTCCACAATAAATTATAAAATATTTACTTATAATAGATACAGATGTTATACTTTTTCCCTCTGATATTGGAATTAATATAACTTTTACAATTTAGTTGAATAATTTTTTACTTTTCAATCGATTCTACTTCTTAGCTCGCACAGCTATAAATCGTTACAATTTAAAGCGTCTATTGTGAATTGAATACAAGAAATGTATACACACACACACACAAACACAATATGTTCAAAGCTCGTAAAATAGAACTTGCTATTACCGATGTGTCATTGATGGGATCGATTATTTACTTGCACATTTGATATTTTATTACGCAACAAAAGTTATTGTGACAAAGAAGAATAAAAAAGTAAATAGGTTAAAAAGAAACGAAATAAACTGAGAACCAAGATAAACAAGAAAGTTAACTCTGTAGTCGTCGCGCTATTCCCTTTTCGTAATACAAGTCGCGTGGGAGCGACTTGAGATATCCCAATATAAAAAATCAATTTATATCTTTTCAAAATATTTATTTAAATAATTAATATCTATTTAAAATCCAAATAGCGAAGTTTGTATTTTATTACGAAAAAATACGTTTTACTAAACATCGAACTTGTAAAGATCCCGTACGATGAGGGTTAAAAATAGGGAAAATTGGGTATAGAAAAGAATTTAAGAACAGGAAAAATAAAAAGTCAAGAATAGAAAAAAATAAAAATGTTATAGATAGAGAGATAAAATATATCAAGAAAATTTAAAATGGTTTGAAACAAGCGTGATCATTTTTTCATTCTATAGAAATAAATAATGAATAAATGTAACACTCGTACGTTACTCTCATTATTCGAGCTGATAAAATTTGTGATCTCCATATTGATAGTTTCTTACGATTTGAAGCATAGAATAAATCGAAAGAATCAAAATCAGCATCGTGGAAAAGGGGTAGTTGACTGAAATTCAATTCGATTTTATATATCTTTTTTAAGAGTAGATACAACGATGTATCGCCTTTATTACATAGATATGAATAGCGGACAGTAGTGCATAAAATGTGTAAACAAGGCGGCAGCGAACTTAATGTATTATTCAGTATTCTAACAAATGCGACGCTCGTAATAATATCTAACTTTTGCTTTTCTTCTAAACTTTTTATCGAAGCACTTATTTATGAAGGATCCCTTATTTACTGCAAACTACATATTTATTACGTCAGTTTTTTTTCTTTTTATTTATTTATTCTACGTTTTTGTTTAGTTTGTTTATATATCGTGGCAATCATGTTACGTCATATTTAATTTAACGTTTGATCGAGGTGCCCGATACTGAACATCAACCGAGAGAGATTAATTAGGGACGAACGTCTCTCAAGACACCTTCGCGACTTCGAAGGCCTAATCGCGTACTATCGATACGTCCCTTGACCCTCGATGTCGGGACGTCGGCGTCGCGTCGGCCTAAACGCTCGATCTCCATCAATGTGCATTAAGTGCATGGATCGTGCACCGCTTAATGCACGTCCTATCCGCGTCAAATTAAGCGTTAGTGCCACGTGAAATTAATTCTACGCCATACAGAAATGAGAGTATCGTCATTATAAAATAACCACAGACTCGTGCCTCGTTATAATCACGGTTTTTATGGGCGACTTTGCAATAAGTAGCAAAAAATTTCACGGTTAGATTTAAAGCATATTAAAGTGATGCGAAAGGTTGAAGATAATATAAAGAAAAATATTTAAAACAGTCTTATATTCTCTATAAATAAATAACTTTAATATAAATTTAAAAAAACACTCGATTTTATTTGTAAATTTTTTACTTCTTCTAATATACTTATTTTACGTTGTTATTCGATTTATTTCTGGGTATCGAAAACATTTAAAAATGCCGAATCCGAATAAATACGAGGTTGGTCATCCGTGCTTTTTCGCGAGCGAGTCAATTATCAACTTTGAAATCGACGCTGCGACCAATCAAGTTACAACGGTGAAGTTACACGGCATCATCCCTTTGAAAAATGTAAAATATATTTGACATTTGACTCTGCAAAAGCGAAAAACTAGCGATGCGCTTCTATATTTAACTTGTTTTCGCAAGCCATGCCGATTTATGCAAATATATATCCACAGCTATAGATATGTAATAAATTTCATATGCGCTTTGATCTTTATTCACGCCGGGATCGTCGCATAATTTTTAATATATTATCAAGTAGCAATAACCAATTTTTGCAATTAGTACGTCGCAAAACAGCCTCATCGTAAACATTTTTAATGATACACATATATTTAAACACGTATTTTTTTAATAGCATATATGTGCTATATTTAACTCTTCTTCATGTCTCTACATGTCAGAATTAAGAGGAAGACGATTGTGACACTTTTACGTGTCTAACAATAAGAGTACCTTTTAATTGACGTATGTCTTGGAAAAGTCTATTCTAATTTGAACCATTTTTAAAAAAAAATTTATTTTTTTTATATCGAGATTATCTTGCGTATTATTGCGACGATTTCATTGTTATTACGAATTCTTAATTATTCTAAATTTAACGTTTTATCACCTGCGAAATGGTACTTCGAGTGTTAATGACTACCAAGATAATTTACGATCGATGTCTTTAATCGTTTCTAGAAACCGCAGCTGAATTTAAACGCTGAAAGTTTTCCTCGTGAAAGTAAACGGCCGCCTCACGCTTCCTAAACTTTTCCCTCATCCTTTTGTCCGCTTTCATACGATCAATCGCACAAATATAACGTTCGTTATGTTTGGAAACATCCCATAACCGATCGAAGTTTAGTGTTACATAGTTATATGAAAACTTACAGTGTTATATGAAAAAAATTTAATATTTACATATTCTTCATTTTTACAGATTATAATTGAGAAAGAGACTATTGAACATTTTGTATATTTTATAAAATATATAATATATTACATTTAAAATATACAATATACATACATATGAATACAAATGGTAATCGAATAAAAAAATACGTTTGGAAACTATATTTATATAGTTCATTGTATTTTATTTTATTAAAATAAAGATCTTTTTTATCAATTAAAATATTTTCCATACATTAAAAGACAATTACAATAATACTTAACTATTTACAAACTGAATTTTATGGAGAGATAGGTATTAATTTGTCTTTGAGACACATAATAAAAAGATATTTATTATATACCAATATCAAGATTTTGAAAATATTTGAAATTCATCTTATACATTTATTAATATAATTAATTTAATTAATTTTCTTGCAGATTTGACATTTAATAATTCTATTATGTAATTGCGTTCTACGCATCACGCGCATACAATCGGTAATTTAGTGAAAATTTCAACGTCAAAATCCGCACTCGCTTCGGTCATCGCGCGACAATGCAACAACAATTTCAATGATGATTTATTAATATCGGCGCGGAAAAGGGTGACAAACACGACCGCGAAAAGCTATAATTGGCAGCTGGCAATCGTGGAAAACGCGATCCACCTTCATTATTTTGACGTCTCGCGTAATTGGCGGCGCGTCAAACGCACAAAACGCTTTTCACTTCTTCGCGCTTAGACTGCAATTTAATCGAAACATCGTACCGAATTAATGGCACCCGGGCAAAAAGAGGGGAAAGAGGGAAGGGCAGGGGC
>VBVQ01000702.1:0-50027 GCA_011636635.1 Tetramorium simillimum | reverse complement strand
AGGGGGAGGAGTGCCCGAGGGGTTGAGGCCCGTTACGCGATGTAATAGCCTCGCGAAATCTCATTTCGGAAAAAACATTTGTGAGATCGGGACGGTTAAAAAATTGCACGAGTCAGAGAATGTGAGGTAAATGAGATATCCCGGGATAAGCGAGCGGCCGGGCCGTAATCCCGCGGAGAGAAAGAACGCGAATTTGCGCGACTTGCGTCACGGCGGAAACGCGCGAGCGCGCGCGCGCGCGCGGGTTTTCCCGCGCGGGTAAAAGCGACGCGAAGCGTTACGCGTCTACGAGTGTTCTTCTCGCCGACGCCGACGTCGACCTCCT
This sequence comes from Tetramorium simillimum, assembly GCA_011636635.1. Classification (NCBI taxonomy): domain Eukaryota; kingdom Metazoa; phylum Arthropoda; class Insecta; order Hymenoptera; family Formicidae; genus Tetramorium; species Tetramorium simillimum. The sequence continues at coordinate 49,702 of VBVQ01000702.1, read as the reverse complement.
TCGGAGCGTTTAATGCGACAAGCGTCGCGCGCGTATAACAATCGACAACGTGCGCGCGGAAAGGAGGACGGCAAAATGCGTCCTGCGACGCGAAGGCGTCGGGACGGCGCGACGGCGCGCGGAGGCGGGCTTTTATCTACGTGGAACTTAAATTTACCGTGCAGTTCACGCTCGCTCACGCGCGCTGGGTTACCGCACGCACGTCAACGCTTTAATATTCCCCGCGAATATAATCACGGGGAGTGTTAAATAAAATACGCGCGATATATACGTATATAGCCGCGCTCGGGGAGAGATAATTTCAGTTTTCCGTCACGTAAGCGCCTCCCGATAAAGATCGAACGTAAGCCGGGGCCCTTTGTGTTCAATGTAAACACTTTTTCCCATTTGACGTCACGGCTCAAAACGGTCGACGCGTAGGTATCATCGGCAACCCTTAATACGACGTGTAATACGTAACGATCGATTATCCGGAGGATCTTTCTTTCGTGAAAGCTGCCTTTGCCTTTCCTCCCTGGTGGCAGCGATCTGGAGTTTCGCAGTAAGCGCAGCGACCTAACGGGAGCATCGCGGTTAAAAGGAAATCACGGAATTGACTCGCGCGACGAGTCAAAGCGGAGCGCATTTGAATACGCGCCGCGCGGGTGGCTCTTACTGGCGTTACTAGATCGTCCTGCCCCGTTCCATTAAACGGAGAAATCCTCTCGGTAGCGCGGAGCGACGGTGACCAACTTTCGTCGACCGGGGATCGAAACCCCGAGAGATATCTTCCGCTCGCCTCTCTCGATCTCTCCTCGAAGCGGTGAGACGCGGCGGAGCCCGCGAACACCGACGGCGAGAATCCGCTCGCGCGGTCTCGCGAGACTCCCGGCGCGGATCGGCCGCGCGCCGGCGTTGCCGAATTTTCTGCTCTGACAACAAAAAAAATGGCTGCTCCTCTCGTGCATGTGCACGTGTGTATGTTGTGTTACAGAGAGAAGGGGAGCATACGCGCCGGGAGAGATAGAATGAGAGAACGAGGGGGACACGGGGAGAGCAAGAGTGGGACCGCATGAAAGCCACTGGAATAGGGTAGGGTAGGAAAGAGACGGAAGAGACAGGGGAGATCGCCAATAGCGTAAGACGTGAGATATAATTTTCAGTTAAGTTGTTAGATGTTAGAAAGACATTGCCGTCGTGATTCCGCTATTAATTCGTCCCCCGACACGCGTTTCACGAACTTAACACGGACGTCGCGGCGAGAAAAAAATTCATTGAAGGCACTGAAAAAAAATTCTGATTAAAAACGGACAAATTGGAAAATCTTGTAGAATTGATCAAATATTCTGGTTATTATAATAGAGATTCTGGTTATTATAATAGAACTCAATACTTTATAAATTATAATAACCAGAATATTTTATCTACAAGATTTTTCTGATCCGTCCGTTTTTGACCAGAATTTTTCTTCAGTGTATATACATTCGATTCAACGTTCAGAGAAGGTATCTATGTATCTTGTGGAAACGTTTATTTTCGTCGAAACGTCAGTAGTCGTTGCAACTCGCGTCGACATCAAGGAAGACCCGGCGATGTCTACCGTCGAAAGTCGAACCGATGAATCGATAATGAAAAATCAGCTGCGTCTCACGGAGATAGAATATCGTGTAACAACAAAGCAGAATCCTGCTATCAACGCTATCACGCATGTGTTACTCGAACCCGAACGAGCGATCCTTCACGGTCTGTCATCGAAATTCGACGTAAGCGACTTTCGCCGGCAGATGCGGCGATAATATCGCAGCGGGTCGCAATTTCGCGCGGCCCCCGGGTACCCCGGGCGTCGCCGTCGCTTCTCCCGGTGTTGCTCGCTTTTTGCGAATACGCTCACAAAGGGTACCGGACGATCTCAGAGGCTTCCCCTTGCGCGTACGCCAATGAGTCGACCCAGCGAGGCAGCACGGACGGACAGTCGGTTGCGCTGTTGCCAAGCGGAAACCACAAACCGGCGGCATTTTCTTCTTCCACGAAGACACGGACAGACAACGCGTTCCGCTCGCCTACCGTGTTACCTCGTACACGTAGGAGGAGGCACCGCCACGGGCGGAAGGGGTAGCACGGGGGTGTGTGTGAACCAAGGATCGAAATACAATCAGCCAAGGAGATATGAAGAATGAGACGCGAGGATCGCCAACGCGCAATAAGATAGCTGCGAGGAGCAACGTGCCAGACACGCAAATAGGAGTATACAATCTAAAGGAGTATACATACAATGTGCGGAATTTGCGAGAGACGACGATTTTCGTCGGTTGTTTGTTGAAAACGTTATCGGCCGCCCTCGGCGGAGAGTATCAACGATCCGTTTTACGACGCCTGAAATAATAGCCGGTGATCCTGACAAATAGCGGATGAAAAAAAAATACGTTTATTGCACGGCACGCGTTATCAGGACAAACGATGGGCGATAATAATGATAATTATTATCAGCGATAATTATGCATCGCCTCTTTCCACTTGTTAGCGCTCTTAATCCTACACAATGAACGCAACATTTTTTAATCTCGATGCGTCACAGACAGATTTACAAAGCTCCAATTACTGCCGTCGCCACGATTTAATATAAACAACGTCGCTTTTCACTTCCGACGGCTTTCTCGAAGTATTTATTTCATTCGAAGTACGTTCGAGCGCTTTTCAAGCCTCATACACCTTCTCTTTCTTTAAATTAAAAGTTAAATAGAAAATTATGAATTGTCCACATTACTGCTTAATGAAAGAAATCTCAATCGCACGGCAGGTGCGCGTAAATTTTGCACATGACATTCGAATTGGATGAAACAATTATCGTCGCGCGCTAAAATTAAATCGACCGTTTCGCCGGCCGGTTAAATAATAGTGCAAATTTAACCGGCCCAGACGATGTATGTACAGACGAATCAGTTGAATGAACTGCATTAAAAAAAGACAACTCTTTAGATCTCTCGCGCCGATACAGAACAAAAACTGACGAATTAACCGGTACGCGCGATCGAATTAAGTTTAACGATTGTTTCAGTGAACACCCGTTTGCGCATTTCCGCATTGCCCGCGCAGGAACTAACGCACGCAAAACACGTAGAATTTTGTAGGAAGTGATTAGAATTTCAGCTGCGTAAAACCGCTTCCTCGTACACCCGTTTTCTATACGAGCGAACGAGGTCATATATTACAAGGGAAACGCTGAATATATGCCGGATTCATAATGAATTATTTCCCTAATGCTAAATACGCGTTGCAAAAAAATTTGCGTAGAACGCGCGTACTTCCGATAGACTGACGAAAAAAAGTGACAAATTATAGAGAAGTTGCGATGAAGTAGAGATGTGATTAAATTTAAGTGGAAAGATAACTGCCATTTCACTAAGAAAAATGTAGCAGCGTTAAGAGAGAAATCCCGTTACAATAATAAATATACAATATAACGTCGAGATAAAGATTGGAAAAGGAAAAGTACAAGGCGCAATTTTAATAAATAATCGCATATAATCGTTACACGTGTCTGTTCTGTTATAACGCGTGTAACAGCACCGGATTTCAGGTCTGATGAGTTTTTTGGCTTTTTAATTTTTTTTTCGCAAGGTAGACATAAAACCGACTATTTATGATAAAAATGGACAAATTGTGGCCAATCGAATGTCATATGAATTTTGTAAAAATTCGCATTTCGGATCTCGCTGTATTGATAAAAATACAAAATAAGATAGAAAAAAATACGATCAAGAACAAAATACGATATAATAATAATTTTTAAATTTGTATCTCGTAAATCTCTCTCGTGTTCCCCGGCGACTCTTCGCGACCTCATGCTCCGTTTCTTTTATATAATCGCAATTTTACTTGTTTTTTTGCGCATTACGTGGTTTGACGTTAGAATTTCGCCTGAAAAGGAGAGTCACGGTGGAAAAAGCTTCGGAAACCACCGCGGTAGACACTGGCCGGACACGGAGTGAAATAACAGAGAAACAGCGGGCGGCGGGATACGATGCGCAACGGGCAACGGCAACATTAAAACGGCAACGAGCGCGCCGCGGAAAACAATACGGAATTGCGCAAAAATGCGCGGTGGAACAGAATCGAAATTACACCCGGTCATTCTTTCTAATTTGCTCGCGGAGCGACGGCCGAACGTCGCTCACGGGTAGGCAGCGGGAGTATAAGTAGCAGCGATACGCAATATCATCTCAAATTAGTTACCGCGCGTTTTCATAAATTCCGACAAGCGCGGAAGCGCGGAGCTTCGAAAAGTCGTAGACGTTTCAGCGTTGAGACGCAGAAAGAACAGTGCGTGCCCAACCCACACGCGTAATAGCACGGAAATACACACCGGCACGTATATCCGGGTGTGTTCCCGAGCCGGTTCCTCTTAGCCACATAAATTTGTGACTGCGTCGTAGATTAACCAATCAGAAAGTCCCTTCCACCCTGTTACGATTCGGTTGCGTGATGGTGCCGAGCACGTAAACAAACGTCCCGTCTCTCTTTCTCTCCTGCGGACAATATGGCAGGAAGTTTCGCAAAAATGACGCTCCCGGAGACAATGGAGGCACGACTTTTTCCGGCAGGTGCGCGTCGCATGCGTAATTCGTAACGTCCGATGTAATTTCATTGAGTTAGATCATCGATCGATTCATCTTCGCGCCAGCGTCATCTAAGCACCGGTTTTCCGACAGTGACAGAACAATGTGAAATAACGCTTTCGTTTCGACGTAAAAAAAGAAAGGTGAACTTTGATTTGAAAGAATTACGCATGCTGCACTGCATCGACTAGGCGGAATTGATTATGCATGCGAAAGCATTAATGATTAATGCGACATAAAAACAATAGCTTCCACGTATTTTTAACGTCGTCGCGTATCGTCGCGGACGATAATAGAGTTTCTGGCGATTCCGAGAAAAAAAAAAAGGATGCCTGGCGAACGGATTTCATACCGCCGTTCCTATCACTCACGCGCCGTGGTCTGGAATTTCCTCTGGAGATTAGATCATCCACGAAATTGCACGCCGCAAGAGTGGCGATACCAAGACGCTTGAACAAAATGAACGTACGAAAACTGGAACGCCGTCGTCGCGGTTATAGCAGGCATAGGTAGGCTGTGAAAACCGCTAACACAGCTCACGATTACAATTACAGTTACGTGAGCTGGATTTACGTTTCGCGTCTTGAATTTTCGTGGAGTATCTTTCGACTCTGCTCGCGCGGAGTCTGTTTACACGCCTCCTAACACACGATATCGCAAAGTTTAACGTTCAAGGTAAAATTTCGCGGTCGAATGTTATTGTAATTTGCAAGAACGAAGTGGATAGAAAAAAAAAAATTAGCCAACAGAGAAAAAAATGCAGAGTATAACGAATCGTCGATTCCGATCGAGTCCCGATCCTTTCGTGCGTGGATCCGACGTTATCCCCTCCTGTCCGTGAAAATGCCGCAGGAATCTGGACAACGGCGTAATTTATCGACGAATAGTTTTCGACAAATCCACGACGGGCGGAAAAAAGCAACACGATACGGAGGCTGATTCCTCCCGCCGATGACCTCGAAGCCAATCGGCAATTTTATGATGGCTCGGTCTCTCGTGTTCGCATTTGTAAGAATGAAAGAGAGAGAGGAGGCGTAGTTGCCAGGTCTCTCACCAAGCTGTAGACCATCCAAATAACGCTCCTCCGGAGCCCTCCGGTCCTCTCTCTCCTCTCACTCTATCCCTCGCGGACTTAAGGCGACGCGAGCGATATGGGCATATCTCTTTAAAGCGCCAGCCAGCGGCGCGGCAGTGGTGCTCACGATCGATAGCTCGCGCGAGAGTTTTGCGTCCGACGTCTACGCGCGAATAACAATTCACGCTCGCGTGTAGACGGTACACCCGTGGACTATCGTCGATGCGTAATCTAAGCATAGACAGACAATGCGTAATCTACGTAGACATCGCGCATAATGACCGCACTTTCTCCGCTTTTCCTTTGTTTCTAGAAAACGGTGTTCTCAAATCAAAGAAATTATGCTCGATTTCACACGGGGGGGTTTCGAATCTAATGGCGCAGCCTACGCTGTTAAACTCGTAGTGTCAAATATATCGATTTGAGCCATTTTTAACTATTCCATAGGTCGCCACTGCTCCTACTCAATATTTCATTAATTTTGACTAAAGGAAAGGTAAAATTTTGATTAACATAAAAGTTAAATTAAATAAATTAACAACATATTGAATAAGGCCTACTCGATATATCGTTAATTTTATTTCATAGTTTTAGTCAAATTAACTAAATATTGAGTAGGAGCAGTGGCCCAATAAGCGCGTAATATTATTTGATATTAAATAATATTCTTGGTATATCCTTAGAATATTAAATGTACATTTAATATTCTAAAGATATACCAAGAATAATATTTAATATCACGCGCTTATAGGGGGCAACCCATAGGAGTTTACAGTGTAAGAGAATGAATCTCTGATCGCGTCTCGCACAATTTGGCAAAGAAATATCATCGCGGCCGCGTCCGACCCATCAATTCCGGGGGCATCGCGATGTATTCGGACCGATCACGAGTCCGGAGGTAAGAAGAGATATTACGTGGAAGAGAAGCATAAGAAGAAACTCCGTCCATCCATCCGATGGAGCCGAGCCGCGCATACTCCTCGGCTCCGATCAGGTGTGTCGGGCTAAAACCTGTTGGCTCGCCTTCCTCCTTCCCTTTGTGAGCGAGACAGGTGGTCGTAGGGCCCAGCAGCTTTCGAGAAAGCTGCCCCTGACGCGGCGAGGAACGAAAAACCGCATGCGTCGAGCGCGGGGGTGATCGAAGGAAAATCTCGCCGTCGGTGTCGGAACCCGTCGTCGGTGGGGATCCAATTTTTCCGGTCCGAATGCCGCGACTACTCGTAAATCCACGACGAGAGGCAGCGGAGGCCGGGGGGCGGAGAGGGAAGGGACGGTTTTACGAGCGGCAGAACGAACAAAAGACTCGGCGGAACGCGCGCGCGCGCGCGTAACGGAGCGCATTCGAGATGCGCGGATTTGCGAAACGCGGAATAAGCGGCCCCATTATCGCGAACGGGCACGGATGAGTCACGGCTTCATAACCGAGTCTTAAGCTCCACTTTTGCGGTTAGACTCCGCTGCCCTTCCCTCGGCGGGGGTTATCGTCACGACCGCGAAAAAAGGGACGGCCGAGCGATTCCGAGTGAATCGAGCGGAGCTCCTACGACCTCTTGTCTCCTCGAGGCAAACATTCCGTTTAATCGTATCGGAGTGAATCGAACAGAAAAAAAAGAGGCCGATTAAATCTAAAGTTCCTTATCTCTGCGCCTTTTATCGAAACATATGTAAAAATGGAGATAATAAAGTTATAGAGAGATACTTTATCGGACGTGCTTAAAGCTGGCATCTCTCGCGAGCCGTTATTACGCGCGGATCGGAAAGAGTACTGGAGGTAGTCACGCGACAAGAGAAGAGGGGAAAAAGAAAATTACAATTTATGAACGTTAGCGGGAGTCAGCGGAGCCGCGGGACTGTGCTCTCCGCAGAAGCACAGCGAGCGTGCGCTTCTTTTTCTCCTTCATTTTTCCCTTCTCGAAAGGGCAGAGAGAAACGGCGGAGGATGTCGAATTTCCTGCGATCGTCGCGGGTCGCGGATGCAATCGCAATTACGAGAGTGCGCCGGCTGGTGCGCGATTCGAGCCGAGCAACGAGATCGCACGGGCGCGAGGAACGATTACGTTCTATTTTCGCGTAACACGCGCGCGCGCGCGCGCTCACGGAGTTTCCTACGCGGTCACGAAAAATATTGCGGCGGATGCACGCATGCGCGGGTCAGCGTTAGCGTTCGCGCGACGGTAAGATCCTAAAGTGCACTGACCCCTTGGCCGGCTATGCGAAAGGCGGCCTGCGTAGGAAAGTGATAGTTAAGGAATACGTGCGTTCGATTGTAATGCGCCCCGTCGCTTTATTGCTTCCCCTTGAAGCCCGGCGATATCGGGCTTCCGCCTTGTTCGATATTGGCGCATTCAGCGCCTCGGACAGCTGTCCTCCGCGCGACGCCTCCGGCCCGAGCGATACGGCGATTAGCGATTTTCTTTTCATCCTTCGTTCTTCTTATTTCCGCGGAAATCGACGATAACGCGCGGACGTGCGCGCACAAGCGCGCGGAACGATTACGTCCCTTTCCTTCTTGGCGGTTGAATTTTTCTCAGGCATCGCGACACGTATACGATCCTACTTATTCGTGACATAAGCGCGAAACGAGTATTGCAAAAATGTGGAAAATTTTTGTATCGAAATAATCTGATAATTTGCATTATGCATAATGCGATAATGATTACGTATAATGATTATGTATGTACCTACAAGAGCGTAATATCTACCATGATTAATGAAATCTCTTTTTACGTAAACTGTATCGGTCCGAAAAAAGAAAAGATAAAAAAAAATATCCCGTAAACCTCGTGCAATTAGTATAATAATAGCCATCATAATTCCCCGTGCGTAGACCGACTAAAGGGGGAAAAATAAAAGCAACTCGCGAGTTCGGCGAGCCGCGGGCAGAGGGCAGCACGTACCGCGTGGCGGCCCCGAGACGGGGCCGTCGGAAAGGCGCTACGAGCACCACCGGCCGACGTGTTGCGGAACACGCGGCTTAATTCGGAAATGGCAAATTTCTGCTTTTCCAGCGACGGCGACGTCGCGCGGACGCGCACGGCGTCGCGAGACTAATGCGAAACATGGACAAACACGACTCGTACTCACCCGTTCTCCGGCGCGCCGCTCCGCCGACGTCATGTTCGAACTGCAACCGCCGCGCCGTGTGCAACCGCCAACCGTCGTTCGGGACGCGGGCTCGCCGCCGTTTACTCCGAGAGGATTCACCGCGGCGATGTACGCGGGCACAGAGGAACGGCACCACACACACTCACACGCGCGCGCACAACTCGGCGGCACCGCGGCGGCGTCGCGGCGCCGTCCGTCACGACGCGCGTCACGGGCGATCGGCGAGCGTTTTGCCCGTCGTCGTACGCGGGGATGCGCGGCCGCGCGAACGAGCCTGTCAATCGCGGAGGCAGCCGCATGGCATGGCGACCGCGGGCGCAACTCAGCGCGCACGGCGCTTTAAACGCTACGTCACCGTCCCGGCCGGGCCGCCCATTGGCCGGCGGCCGCGCGGCCGGCCAATCGCGCGCGCCCCCGCGGAATCGCGCGGGAAGACAAAGTGCTCGGTTACCGTCGCGCGCCGAAAGTCAGCCCGCGAATCACCGGGCTTCCTCAACCGGTCGTCCGGCCCGGCTCGCCGCGCCGATGCTTGAATCGGAGCGAGTGCCGGTGCAAAGGTCAAATTTCCGAAAAATTGAAAACCAAGATATTTCCTAGTTTCAAGGAGTTACATGTCGTAGTCCCAAAATGTTTTATTTTTCAGAATTTTCAGGATTATGATTTTTTTGAGACATTATAATATTTGTTAAATTTCGGCACATTTTTTTCGGGACTGTCCAACCGAATGCCAACGATGACGCCGGACATTTTTTCGTTTCGAGACGTTACATCTACGACTCTCGGTGCCGTCGCTGATAAATATAAATGCCGCATCTAATTTGCCGCACTAGCCGCGTGTATTTTACTCGAAATAAGAGAAAATTGCGTGCAAATTTAAATTTATGCCTCTCCATCCAGTTTTTTAAATATAAATATCGCGAATCGGGTAAGAGGCAAAATGCTTCGAGAAATGAAGGACGATTTTCAAAGATGATTGATTGTTAATCCGTAGCGCCGACAATAGCTAATAGTTATTCTACAGTTATAAACAAAATTACACTGTTAATGATTTCAAAATTGCACATACGGGTTTCGTTAACAAGATCTCGACGTACTCGACAACTTCACTATCTTACTTCATTCAAGTAACGATATTTGTTCAAATCTAATGCTGTGCGCCATGGCGGTTACAGCGTTCATACAGATAAATTTAAATGGGAGGAAGAAGGTAAATTTCGAGCGATACCTTCGCGATAGCTCTCGTTCCGTGCTCGCAAAACCCGATCGGCTTGCAAGGCCTCGCAATCAGTTGCGCCCGCGGTCCCACGGGATGGGAAATCTGTCCGAGGATAGAAAAAGAACGATCCCGATGCCGCAGCGTTCTCGCGTCAACTGGTCCGGAGTCAGTGTAGCCACGCGTCATGGTATACATGAACTCTCAAAACTATCTAGATTTCGCGACATTATAAAATTTTGTAATTAAATAAAATACATTTTACAAAAAGCATTATTTTATTAAGTTTAATGTGAAATTTATTATCGTGTTATTAAATATTTACGTTAAAAATAAGAGATTAAGCGGTATGTTAAATTGACAGATATAACGCAAAATGAATATTATCCAAGAATTGATTTCATAAAAAATTATTGGTATGGGCCTTACATTTTTAACCAAAAGGAAAAGTTACATGATCGCTGCCCGTACGCATGCGTGAAAAAAGCGGCCTGTCTAGCAACACTGTCCGGAGTGAAGTTAGTAGTGACGCGTGCCGTCAAGATGGCGGCACTAAGCGCCGTATACGCCGTATATACGCGTCTCTGATACGCGTGCGTTTATTTGCGTGTCGCGCGATGCGGTCCGAGCGAGGAGGCGGCTCGTGAAGTATCGTGCATGAGTTTCGAGCGCGTCCCGGCCGCCGAAATTGTCCCGCAACGTCGACAAATGAGACGGCGGCGTGCTCAGCGAGTGCTTGCCGTGAGCGCGATCGAACGATGAACTATCTCAACAGTATAGCAGGCGGCACGACGACCGCCGACTCGGGCCTGCAGCTCAACAATGTCGAGATTCTCTACACGAAGGTGCAGAGGATTTACATCAAGCCGCAGCATAAGGAGGAACGCCAGCGGGATCTTCGGGTGAACGTCGAGATTCACGCTGGCATCAGTCCGGTTTGCCGCAAGGTGAGTTCCGAGTCTTCCACTGGGATCGTGATGTCTCCCAGTAAACGCTAATTAATAATAACATTGCATCAATATTACAATTTCCTATTCAACAATATAAATGTTATGTACAGCATGTGTTATGTTACATTTATATTATTGAATGGGAAATTATAATATTGATACGATATTGCTGGTGGTACTTAGCTCTTTGATGTATGAACGTTCATTGCGCTTTTCTCTTTTAATTCTCAATATTTGGTAAACATCTATAAAGATCAATGATTTGTTTCATTCCCAGTATCCCACTCTGTTGGGTCTTGCTACGTGAAATATATTTTTCATGTATCTCTCGTTTCAGAGTTTATGTGTTTTGCTGGCTGACGACGACGATCCGTGTTTCCTCTATTCCTTGTTCATCACCGAAGATGACTTTAAGGTACTAAAAGCGCAGCAGGGACTTTTGGTTGATTTTGATAACTTTGCCACTCAGTTGATATGCTTATTGGAGCAATGTCACATTCCGGGAACGAGTCAGTTATCAAAGACGACGCCAAAGTTCCTTCTGCTATTGGCAGAAGAGTCGGGAGATTGGGACTTCAAGCTTGTAGAGACGAATAATTTCAAACATCTGTGCCACCTGAGCTTGAATATATCACCTGCAAGCGACTCGGATTTGAAAACGCATATGGCAATGAAGATCAAGCAGCTGAAGGAAAATGTTTCGCAACAAAGTAAGGATGCGATCAGTTTAGAAACTAGATTAAACGACTTGACAAGCAAACTGGAAACAAAAACAAAAGAATTGGAACAGTTGGAGCAAAAATGTCTAACTGAGAAGAACCAGATACAATTTAATTCATCACAGCAAATAAGTATAGAAAAAGACAGGTTTGTATATAAAAAATATTATGGATAATATTGATCTTAATAGCTAAATACTTGAATCTTTATAATAACGAATAGATAACGTTATAACGATATATATTTTAGGTTTACTTAAAATCAGCATCATTATTTGAAAAATATTAATAATCACGTTAATATTTTTCAGATTAGCACAAGCACGACTAGAATGGCAACGGCAAAGTGAAAAAGAAAAAATGGAAGTTGAACATAGGCATGCTGAAACTGTGAAACAATTGCACACAGAAGTTGCAGAATTACGCACGCAGAACATGACATACAAGGATAAACAATCCTTTTTAGAAGCTACAAATGCAGAGCAAGTAAAACAACTACAGAATCTCGAAAAGGAGCTTAATATCGCCGAACGAGATTTGGCGCTACTCAAGAAGCAAAATTCGAAATTAGATGTAGATTATCATGACAGAGATAAAACTGTTAACAGTTTGCGTACAAAGGTAGCTGTGCTTGAACAAGAATTAAAGGACAAAACAGTAATTAGTAACAAGCATCTGGAAATGCTAAAATCAGGTAAAGAACAAAAGCAACATTTAGAGGATCTGATAATCGAGAAAGACAATCAGTTGCAACGCAAGCAAAATTCTTTGAGAAATTTAAGCGACGAGTTAGTGAAAGCCAATGAAATCTTAACTAAATTACAAAATGAACTTGCATCAACCAAGTCCAAATTAAAATTAAGGACCAGCATAGCGCTCGAACAGGAAAGATTGTTAGATAGCAAACAAAAAGAAGTTGGCCAATTGGAAACCAAAATGGAGGGTCTTGCCAAAGATGCAAAAGATGCGAAAAATGAAGTAGACAATTTAAAAGAACAAATAAAAACACTGCAACATCAATTGGAAGAAAAAGAAAAGATCATAAAAAATAATGATAACGGTAAGACTATGTCTCATTTTGTCTTTGTTATTAAAAATGATAACAAATCTCATGATAACAAATTGAAATACTTTTATCTTTCTTTTATAGTAATTAGTTGGCTGAATCGGAGATTAGCGGACAATCAATCGCCATTACAAAGCGCTACTACTCCAGCACCAGTTACGATACCATCATCCGTTCCACTGACGTTACCTAGAACAAATAAATTGTTTCCTAACCGGTATGAAACACGCACGCCCGCGCCCAGCACGATACAACCCAGTACATTATCAGGATTACCGATGAAAAATCCGATCGTACAAAATCCAAATATCAATCAGACCACTCGCACGACAGCTCGGTCGATGGGTGTCGGTGTAACGGAAAGTTCGGTAGGATTAACCACCTTCAACAAGAGCGCCCTGATCTCGAGCACCAGCACGCCTTTGGATCGTTTCAACTCGTTGAATAAAATATCAGGAAATCCATCGGCGTCCACCTCGGCACCGGCTATAATCGAGAATAACAATGGTCCGGTAATCTCGAATGGTACAAAAGTGAAAACTGCAAGCGTTGGCTTGCAGGGCGGACTGAGACGAGCAGGTTTATCCGACAAACCCATTTTACCTTCAGCATATTTTCCTAAGACTTTGCATTAATTATTCAAAAAGGATTATCATTATACAAATTGGTAAGTTAAACTTGTTTCAGAGTATTTTAAGAATCAAAACGTAGGAACGATAAAATTGCAATATTGTCATTAGCAGGACAATATTTCAAGTTTGCCGTCTCGGAGATAGTACAAATACTTGTAAGAATGATTAGTATTATTTACAAAACATTTTTTACCAGATGAAAATTTTAGACTATTTTTAATCCTACATATTGGCACCTTTTTATATACAAAAATGATATTAGGCTATCGTCAATGTAATCGGTGTATCAATGTAGGATTAATAATAATATATAATTATTTGTATATATTATACTAACGTACTCCGATCTCGTTAACTACGGCATAAAATGCATATATATTGATAGGAAAATTCCATTATTCATTACATTGTACTTTTATATTAACTCTAATTAGTTTCAACATTATTAGTATAATTTTATAATAAAGACTATTTTTAATATATAAATACTATTTGACAAAGTACATGAAATGAAAAGTACACTTTTTCTAATAAAATTGATATTTATAGTAAAACATAATATATAATAATATATACATATACATAAATCAAGAATTTATAATATTAACTATTAAAACAATTTTTTTTCAATAATTCTAAATTTAAATGTTTATAACATGATTGCAAATTTTAGAAATTTATATCAGATATTGTTACATAAAAAGGGAATATTTTTTATGATCGGCAAATTCGGAACGGAGTAATTTTAAGATTAACATGGCACAATTTTCCATTTGATCACAATCACGATTTAATTATCATGTAATCGATTACTGATAATTAATATTTCCATTGCTAGATTCGTAATTACAAAGCATATTAATCACATAGGTACCTGGAAAATAATTTTATCTTTGTGAATTTTATAGTAGTAACTGTATAAATATTTTTATATATAAATGAAAATATTAATGAAAAGAAAAATATATATACAGAGAGCTCTCTAATTTTACGACTTATGACCATAAGAAGTCAAATAAGGCCATTTAACACAAATATTAGAATGTGCCTCACAGAATAGATTAGAAAATTCTATTATATTTATATACATATGATTTAGATTGTATATCTATTATAAAAATTGTACTGTGGAGAGAAATTGTTAGTTGCAATATTGTATAATTACGTAAAATTTTTACATCTTCAAAGTATCTTTTCAAACTATGTGCCACAAGGTATAGACGTATCAAGTAAATTCAATCTTATAAAGCATGTCAATTTATTAAATTACATAAATAGAGCAACAGTATTAAATATAGTAAATAGCGATAAGAAGGTAAATAAATGATTTCATATATTTTACTACTTTTGTACATAGAATTATAATAAATGTCTCTATATTATATAATGAGTGTTTTGCACATGTGTGTGGAAAGCTGCCAGTCTCGTATAAGATATAAATATCTTTTTAATCATACCAAAATATATAAGTTGGTAACAATATATTATTTGAAGAACTGATAAAAAATATCATACACTTCCATACATCTTTATGCGCAGCATGATACAGATATTTACATGAAAGAGTCCGACGAGACAAGATTCGCGCTTTCAAGATTGGAGATAATGCGCCTTATCGCGTGTGGCATAGTCAATTTTTCGGAATGCAAATAACACAAACAATACTGTATATGAACATTAAAATATGATAAAATATTGTCAATATTAACAAACCAATGATATACATTAATTCATATCAATCGGAGAAGACGATACGCTGTTGTTCGGTAGATCTGCACATCCCATATCCAAGAGAGGCATATCCATCCGTTTACGTCTACGTTCGCACTTGGGGCACGGTTTACTGGTGTTTAAACAATCCGCGTGGAATACGGCGTTGCACGCCCCACACTGTAAATGATAAATTGCTTGTCATAAAATTAGATATTAAACAAGGAAGAAACAGATGATTGTTGCTTACCCGAAATGTAGACTCCATATCGAAAGGGTAAATGACTTTTGTATCATTACATACTTCACATATGAAGCCCTTCTGACTACAGAGCCAACAATTTATTACGTGATTCTTCGCGAATTCAACAACCTTTTGCAGTTGCTGCGCGAGGATTCCATTGGGTATGTCGAGAAGATCGGAAACGGAATATTGGTGAACATGTTCGTACAAGTAATCCCTCGGCGTGACTTTCTTCTGTAGAGATTCGATAATGGGCTCGCGACACGTGAAGAGATACGCTCTCAACAAGTTCAGCTGAATTCGCAACGACTGCAATTGTGCCATAGTATCTACAGCCATATAGATTCTCGGATTTAAGATCTTTAGATCCATCAGGGCCGGCTTGCCTTCCAGATACGAAGCGGCTTTTCGACTAACGGGGTACTGCTTCAAGTCCCAGTTGTGTATCAGACGCGACGGTATAAGATATTGCCCCTCTGCCATGCACTTTGAACAGTAGTAATCGCCCGAGTACGCGCACACGTGCGCTTTGGAAAAGGTCATGCCAATCGCATGGCCACAATCGAAGCAACTGTAATTTTGCACGTCTAAACCTTTTTCCCTCGGAATATGACCTAGTTGCTCATCGAAATTTACCACAGCCTGAAATATAAAAATTATTGATTGAGTCACAATGAAATTGCGTTTCAAAATATATTATAGATATCTGCGATACGCGGAAACGTACCTTTGGCTCCGCTCGAGCCTTTCTTCTCTGTTCCTCCTCAGATCCTTCCGCGACAGTTTCTTTCTTTGGATATTTCTTGAGAAATTCTTTCAGATCCGATACAGTGCTGTTTCCAGCAGTTTGATAACTTTGAATAAGTGCGTCATATGTAGGACCATCGCCGGGTGTACGAGGCACATCCGCGCCCGATCCGTGGGATATCACAGGTGAAGTTAAGGAAGATTGGCAATCTTCAAACGACGTTGACCATCCTAATTTTCCTATCAATGAATTTCCCACAGTGGCCGCGGTAGCGTCGTTAACGATTTCGTTGTCTTTCAAAGCATCTGGTGACTCTGGCGGATCCTCCATATCAGCGGCAATATTATCTGTACTCTTGTTTTCTGCATTGCCATTTGACATCCGTTGTACCTCCCTGACCTCTCGTTCGTCTTCTGCGTTCCTTATTACAGTATCTACAGAATTACTGTGCGATTGTCGAGCGACATTGTTTTCTAGCTGCGTGCTGCTCGTCACAGCATCCTCAGAATCGTGCAACTGTTGCATAATGTTAGATTTTTCTTTAGCCAGAATAATTTTCAGCGCCTCGTCCTCCGTGATAGATGCTACGTTATTAAACACAGACTGCGAGGAGGTGAAGGATCCTATTCCGATAGAGCTACCAATGGAACTTGCAGTTTCTACTTCATCAAAATTATCGGTCGATTCGCTGTTTATCGTTTTCGCTATATCTACCGCACTAAACACGGGACAGGATTTCATCGGCGGGGACCAGATACCAGCTATAAGCAGAGGAGTGCTGGACCAGAAGTTCAACAGGCTACTGTTGCAGGCCAACTCGAATCGTACGTAATCCAAGTTTTCTATCAATCTCTGCGCCACTTCGACGAGGTCAACGTCCCTGATGTAGGCTGAACGATTGTAGTACGGCTTCAGGGCCGAATTGTCCCTCCTTATCGCGCAAAAGTAGCTAGCTAACAGACCCTCGTTGAGCGCCAGTCGTATCCAGGCACGGCAGTATCCGACCTCCGTGGTGACTTGGCTCAACGCCTGTATCTGATCTATAATCTGGCGATGGGAAAAGACGAGCAGCGGGCCCCAGAAGCTCGGCTGCGGCATGGCGTCGAAGTCGGGGCCGCTGAGGGCCTCCGTCACTCGGTTCAGCAGACTGTCCTTCAAGCCGTGCAGAAATATAGCCTCCAGGATGGAGCATAGGGTCATGGCCTCGTCGCAGTTGCCGACAACGGCGTCGTCGTCGGCGACCCCGGGCGCGCTCTGCATCTCCATGACGCTCGTGTTGAGCTGCTTCTGCAGGGAGTCTCGGACCAGCAGGTTCCTCTTGTTGCCCACGATGGACATCTTGAGCAGCGAGTTCATCTTGCGTGCTATCAACGCGGTACAACGTCACAGCGGGGACACGTCTTCTGCGACGATCTCGTCGCTGGAGCATCTTCGCGGTCGCGGTCGTGAGGATCGAAGAGGATCAACCGGAGCGCCGTCGCGTGCCGTGCCTCCGGAGATGGTCCTCGTGGCCGTGACTGACTGGGCGCGCGCTCCTGATGTCTTCCTGCGACGAAACAAATGTGTCGTAGATTAATGTGGGTGTTAGGGGAGCACGCGGAGCACGCGTCACTGGGGCGATACTGACTACTGACAAAGGAACGAGGAAGTGATGCCGCGCGATGAAGTCATCGCAGCGCGGCGATAGCGCCGAGATATTGCGCGTGCCGGGCCAGGCTCGGGCGCGCGCGCTCGCACACGCCGAGCGTTATCGCCCGAGCGCCGTGTCCGTGAAGTAGGTTAGGTGCAGGTCCCGAGAAACAAAACATTCGCGTCATAGGCTGGCTTTGAGGACTGCGCGATCGCTCTCTCCTATCGACTGCCCATCTCTCCTATGCGACGGCGCCGTTCCGCGCCAGGAAACACGCGGCGATTCAGCGAGGGTCTCTCTCCTTCACGCACGGCGGCGGATTTCCGCAACGTCATCGATCTCCGATCACCGTCGATCGAGCAAAGCGCCACGCTACTCCGAGACGTCGTCCATCGCTGTCGACCAGCTGTTCGCTAACTACGCGTCAGGCTGCTCAGGCGGGCGGCCCAGGCGGCGGCGACGGTCGTGCCGCCCCGCGTTTCTAGGACGGCTATTCCTTGAGAATAGTACGCGACCCGACGGCAGGTCGCGCTGCCTCGTCACCGCCGTCGCCGTCGTCGTCGTCACTAGGTGAACTCGCCGCCGGACCCGCACACCGGCCAGGTGCGCCCCCATAATCTCGCCGGCACTTGTCCCATTCGCGCGCGTCGCCGACTCGCCCCGATGCTATTTCCAGCGTCGCGCCGTCCTTTCCCGCTGCCCGACGCCCGGGCTGGCCGCCCTTTCGATGGGAATAATGGAACTCTATCGAGCGACGGCGGCGACTAATTATAGATCTAACGAGCCCGACCCTCGGGCCTTCGACGAGTTATTTCACATTCGTTTGTTCCACATGGGAATTCAAATCGACGTCCCGACGATTAGACAGACGATTTCATTTCGCAGGCGAATCCGACTTATGTCCGTTTCTACCGATGCAAATTAACTTCAATTTTGGTTTAACTCACTTTCTATCTTTTCTTTTTTTTTTTTAGTCCTAAGAATTAGAAAAAGGTGAAAAGCAAGTTAAACCGAGATTAAAGTTAATCTGCATCGGTAGAAATGGACATTATGCTTATTTCTACCGATGTAGATTAACTTTAATCTTGGTTTAACTTACTTTTTCTATCTTTCTCTAATTCTAAGAGTTGGAAAGTGAAACAAGATTAGTTAAACAGAGTAAACAGATTAAAGTTAATCTACATTCGTAGAAATAAACATTATCAAAGGAAATTATCAAAGTTTATGTCGAAAGAAGAAAATCATGATAGGAAAGTAAGAAATCCCGAATGGGAGTAGAATTTTATTTATTGTACTTTTAGAAAGTGCCCGTGCAACTTTTAATGAATTTATTTATCAGAAGTAAAAATTGACGATAGAAACGTTATTAAAAGCGACAGTAATCGCCGGCCGCTTTCGATTCAGCGAACTTGAATCGCAAACGCTCGAACGGGCGATCGAGTAACACGATCTAACGCGCCGCGACGGTGCATCGCGCGCGACGTCAGCTCTTTCGACGCTTCTCCGATTCAATCGTCGTCCATCCGGTGCCCACGTGAATGATTGACGATTCGCTCGGCGAGCGAAGACGCTACCGAACGCTACGAGAGCTCGAAACGCCCATCGCAAAATCGATCCGCTTCCGAGAGATCCAAGAGATCCGCGCCGATCTTTCGAGAGTAAACGACCGGCGTGGCGTCCTTTCCTATTCTCGCGCCTATATTTAGATACGCACTTAGTGCATCTCAAATGTTGGAACAGGTATACCGTGTGTGAATGACCGAATACGCATGACGGAACGATGCGTGCTCCACGGCTTGACGGCGGCGGGGCGCCGCGCCGCGACGGCACGAGGGAGAGAAGAAGGAAAGAGAAAGTGCAATCGGGGGCGAACGGGCGTGAAGGAGACGGCAGGTTGGACACGGGGACAACGAAGCGAATAGCGGAGGCAGGGACGTACGAAGACGCGGACGTTTCGATTCTCGAGGAGGAGGATCAGCTGGCGACGGGAACGCGCCGAGACGCTCCTCGCGATCGAGGAGAGACGAGCGTGCGAGATTGCGGCGAGACGTGCAGAGTCCCGCAAAAGTCATAATCCCGAATTGCTATATCGTTTATGTATATTTCTACCAATTCGGATTGACTTTAATCTAGATTTAACTTATTTTCTATCTCTTTTTAGTCCTAAGAACTAGAAAAAGATGAAAATAAGTTAAACCGAGATTAGAGTTAATCTATATTGGTACACTGAGAGAAAAATATAGTTACTTTTGGCCTCAACCACAATTTTATAATATTTCTAACGATAATTATGGTTAACATATAATGATGCATGTAGCTAAGTTAATCATATTTATTGTTGGAAATATTATAAAATTATAGTGTCTTAATTGAGGTCAAAAGTAACTATATTTTTCTCTCAGTGTAAAAATGGACATTATCAAATTTCAACAATTTTTTTGGAGGAGGAAGACTTGTCCACAGCGACGAGGATTTGTTTCACGAAATTTATTCTCTTTTGTCGCATTTCATATCGAACTATCTTGTTTACGTCCGACGTATGCTCGAGTCACCTCGTGCTCCTTACGCAAGATTTCTAATTGAAATGCGCATTTCGCCCGCGAAACTTATCATTCAACTGCGACTCCCGTGTTGCGATAACGCGAGTTTACTTGGCGATTCCGAGCTCCACGATGGCATCTCGCTACCAATTTTGTCTCTTCGTCGACGACGGTCGCAAGATCTCACCGATTCGGCATTAGTTGTCCAAGTACTTAATCGAGGGGGGTTGTACTTATTGTTAGAAAGAGAGAGATTTCAAGGTTTCCCAGTGAGACGAATTCGCTTTCACGATTGTCAGCCCATTGTCCACTGATGTACCTTTCGACAGCAGCTTTTTCTAGCCGTTCAACTGCGGTTTATTCAGCCGAACGACTTCTCTCCCCCGTTGGCGCGGAGGAGACGCGAATACACGCCGATCTTTGTATTTCCTTCGTGCGCACTTGTGCTAGAAACAATGCGCTTTCTCACGGTGCGCCGCAGAATTCTTAGCGGTGTTTAACGTTTGCCACGCTGCACACACGCTGCTTCGGGGGGGCACGAGTTGTGCATAAGTGCACACGCAGCGCATTCTACTTTCGTACGATCGCGCGCGGCTCGCGACTCGCGTGCCTCGATAAAACCGAGGCAAGCTCGTCCTCCCTCGGTGTACTTTTTCACGTTTACAATCGCTCGCGCTTGTCCCTCGGCGCGCGAATATCGCGAGACAACGTTGACGTTACTCGCGACGTGCCGTCGTTCTCTTATCTAACGTTACATTCCGTTATCAGTATTGTTGTATTCGTCCCTCCGCGAGATCATTGACGCGTTTTGTTTCACGTGACATTTATTTACTGAAAATTCGCAAATGAAAAAAAAATACAGAACGTGTGAAAATTTATCCGCGACGTCTGTAAATCGATAAAACACGGATATCCTTAGAATTGATTTCCGCGACAGTGGATGGAGGAAAAAAATCTTGATTATCATCAATTTTAATTTGTGATTGTATTATTCTAGCTTTAGCTTGAAACTGCGTTTAAAGACCGGCGTAGTAACGGCGCAAAGTTGGCTGGGCAAAAATGTATGTACATACATACTCGAACACTGAAAGAAATTGATGATAATAAACCAGTCTTGATAAAAGTTACCAAGAAATAGTTTCAACTAAACATATAGGTCATTATGACAAAATAATGTTACCAAAATGAAATGAATGGTCATAATTATTATCAACGTTTTATTATTATTATTATTATTATTATATTTGGTAATAATAATAATAACTATTTTAAAAATTGCATTACTAAATGCATCTTATAAGATTACCTAAAATTTTTTTTTCAGTAATGAAATTATTATTAGGCAAAAGAGATCCAGCTTGACCATTCAAGGGTTCCTATTATTATTTGAAAAAAAAATCCTCTGGAAGAAGGACGACACCCTGCGATTCGTCTCGATTCTTCCCTCGATACGATCATACGCCCCTGACTCTGCCCACGGTGGGGGCAGAAGAAGTGGAGGCAGAGGGTGTCGGTCGTCGGGTCGGCGCAACGGCGAGCAGTGGCGAGCGGACTCGTACGAGTCGTACGCCAGCTACGGGTCGAGGCGAGCTGGCGGGAGCGTCGCGAGTGGAACGGGTTCGTGTGTCGTCGAGGAGCTCGCGGGGCGAGCTCGAAAGGATATAAAGAAACCACCGTCGCCGGAGTACTCTGGATCGTGAAGCTGCATCTCGGGGATTCGCGGAAAAAAAAAATTGTGAAGGAGCGCGGTGCAAAAACTCGAGGTGGCAAGAGGCTCTTCGTGATCGTGGAAGGTTTCCTCGATTTACCGCGAAGCGAAAATAGCTGGAATCCTGGAAACATCGATTCGATAGTGATCGACGGGACCTCGAAGAGCACTTCGAAGAGCATCCAGAGGGGCGGCTGCGAGCTATCGAGCGACCCCCGCGGAGATGCACGTGCGTCGCGGCGCTCGCACGCATCGGGGGTAGACCGGGCCGTCCCGCTCCGAAAAACAAACGTGACATGTCAGCCTTGACGACGGCGGACTCGGAAGGCGCGACGGGAGCGAGAAACTGGTCTCCCTCGTTGACCAACGGCACCGTGGATGTACATCCCTGTCTGGCGACGCGTGGATGCTAGACGTCGATATCCGTTCCCGCGAGTGTCGCAGTCGTCTTCCTTATTAGATCTGTACCGAATAAGCGTGTCGATTCGACGCGTCGGCGTCGTGACGTCAATGACGTCCGTGAGAAGCTCGTGGAATCTCTTTGCAGTCGCCCGTCGCGTCCCGTCGATCTAGATATGACGGCACTGGGTACGTCCCTAGCCGCGAGAAGAAGCTGCGACTCGTCGACGACGTTCCATCGGGCTGCCGGACACGCCGAGTGCGTAGCGAGATGTAAATCACTTCCGCGAGGCCCTCGGATCGTCGACGCTTTCCTGTCAAGCCGATGACGAGCGCGAGGCGACTCCACGAGCTCTACGGGCGGGACGAGGCTCACGCGGTGACTCTGTAAAATCCTCCCGACATCGTCGTCGATCATCGAAGATGCTACCGCCGAGCGTGATCGACGTGCAGGGCGCCATACCGCGCGACGCGACGATGAGCGGCCGCAGCCTGCTGTCGGAGACGATGTGCGGCGTCGAGCTGCGCTCCGCCGAGATCACGGCGACCTGCCAGGTCGCGCGGTACCGCGAGGAGTTCGACGAGACCATCCGCACCGTCTCGGAGCCGGAATGCACGAAGCGGCGGATCGACTCGGCCGGGACCGGCAGCACCAGGTCGGTGCCGGACGGCCGGGCGCGTCAGGGCTTCTCCAAGGGCTCGGCGTCCCTGCAGAGCCTGGTGCGTCGAAGGAGCCGCCGGCACGGCACGTCCCTGCCGTCGGAGGTCGAGCTGTCTTCGCGGCAGGTCGTCTACCCCGCCGTCCCCGCGGACCTTCTCAAGGACATCGGCGTTGGCGGCGGCGCGGCGGTGTTCCGGAACGAGGATGAGGCGCGTACCGCGACGCCGACCTCCACGCTCGTCTACGCGACCTCCTCGGCGCAGCCGTCGACCTCGAGGGCCGACAACAACCCGGCGCAGGACGTCTCCACGTCGGCCAGCAACGCGGTCACCACCACGGGCAGCAACGTCACCTCGACGACGAGCGGCGGCCGCTTCGGCGGCAGCGCGCCGGTCTCGCTGCCGAGGACGACGGCCGGCGTCGTGAAACCGGGACCCTCCACGTCCGCCACCTGGAACAACTCCGCCGAGCAGGAGAGCGACTACGTGGTCGATCCCGTGCAGGGGAACGCCTACTACAAGGGACAATTTTTAGGAAAGGTACGCGCGATCGTTAATTTACATTGTTTACAGCTGATAAATTGCGGAGATTTGAGTAACGAGTATTTATAAATTCCCCCACGACCGCGCGCGCGCGCGCGCGCAGGCGATGCGTGAGCGCACCTGACGTTGGCTCGCATTGTCGAGATCCCGTTTTTCGCGGCGGAGGAATGGCATCCCGCGACGAGGACGTGGGAATCGCGGGGTTACGGAGCTCGTTTCAGAGCTGCTCACCTTCCCCCCGCCTTTCGATACCGTTTCGTATCAAAGCGCTCGCCCGCTCACGAGGCGATCCTTAAAAATCTATCAAACGATCGGTAAATCAGTAAGCGCGATTGACCGCGGCGCCGCATAATCCCTATTGTTTTGCCGGCGTAAAACGACGTGTGTTGCGGCTGATTACCGCTCACCGGAGGGAGACGAACGTGCGAAGGGAAGGAGAGAAGCCGATCGTCGAGCGTCGCGTCGCGTCGAATCGATCCGGGATGCGAGAGATGCGGACGCGATTATACGGCAGCGATTATTCGCGGCATTTTTCCGCCCGCGAATTCCGCCCGCCTCGCCATTATATTCTAATTTCCCATCGCGAAATCGCACGCGTTCTTCATAATGATGGGATAAATCATCGTTATGCAAAATCTGCTGGGATTAAACCGCCTCGCCGCGGCCGCGCGTATGTACAGGCAGGAATTTACCCGAGCGATTTAATTTTCGCACAATCAACTCCGGGGCCTGGGCGCGAATAACTTCCTGGAGTAAATAACGCGTGACCGAGTTAATACGAGACGAGTCGCGATTCCGGCGTGTCGAGTGGAATCGACCGCGGGGGCAGAAAAAACTCGCCCGGGATCGCGACTCGCGGGATTAAAATTTTTCATTACACGGAAAACGTGGGCGCAGCCCCGCTATACGCAGAAGCGGAGCGTGGGCGGTGAGTCACACGACGCTCGTTTTCGCATACCGGGAATTCTGACGGAGAGGTACGTCGGCGACGTCGGCGACGCGGCGACGAGTTCGGCGAAGAACGATGATCCAACGAGGAGACTGCGTCTCTCTCCGCCTCCAAATTATTCAGAATCCAGCCTCAAAGATAGATACAGGGCTCTCCGAGAACGAGGGACCGAAGGTACATCGGAGAAAGTTCGCCACTTCCGCCGGATTATCCCGCGCAAACAGGACATCGGACGCTCGAGTTTGTTTCGAGATAACGTTCTCCCCGGGCGAGACGGACACAAATTCCACGGCGCTATCTCGGATTGTAAAATTTTCAGGGAGGGTGGTTCCCGCGCTGTCTCTCTCCCTTCTTTATGTGACACGGCGTGATGTAACCGTGGAACTCGCGCACGAAACGACGCGAGTTTCGGGACCGCATGTAGCGCATGCAGCATACAGTTCGTACGTGGACGGCACGAAAATGAGATATTTAAAGTCTCGCCCGGCTCCATCGACGACGACCGATTCCTCTCCCGCCGAAGACGGAGATGCGTCCGGTCGAGTCATTGACTCTGCATCATGCATAATACATCGGCAGTAGCCTTTAAGATCAACGACTTCGTCAAGGCCGAGTTTCCTAATCGCCGCGCTTTGTTTTAGTTTGCATGAATAATGCGACGGAAGCGCATCATCGCCTCTCGAAATATACAATGCGTCACCGTTGTTTTCGAGTCGTCGACAACAATGCGGACCAAGTGGCAAGCCGGCTAACTGGTTGTAATTGTAGATGTCAGGAATTGTTAGCGATTGTTGGATAATCGCAACAGTTATAAATTGCCAGTTACGGAGGACGGTACATTAATCTAACGCATCTCTCATTAACGACGCTTCAGCATGCAACAGCAATTACATTTCCATGCATATCAGGACATTAAAATCTGTAATTAATTGCTTTTGGTTAATTCAACTTTGACAAATGAACTCTACAATTTTTCTCGAAATGAGCATAACTTTGATCACAGTAATTCCGAATGGCAATCGCAAACGCGCGTGTGAGAAACTTTTTCGCTATGTCGCGGTATTGCGTGCGACCCCTGAGATTGCTGACAACCGAAAAATTTGTCATTCACTAAACTCATTTTTTATTCATAAGGCGATTTATTTTACCTTTCAATGCGATTATATAATGTACGTCAGCGAATTCATTACAGTGGCTCATATTACTCACATGAGATGAGCTTCCTGTATCTATATTATTTTTTTAACATCTTGTTCCAGTTATCCTTTACTCCTACCCATATTAATTTTAAAATATTATTCCTAGTAGAACAGTCGGAAAAATTTATGAAACAAAGAAAGAACGAGGAAGAAGAAGAATAAATTCCAAGGCGGATAAAATGCATTTTTTATTCGTATCTCTAATCGAGAAAGATGTCGTCGCATTGTCAGATATACACGTCCCTCACGTACTCGGCATCGCCCGAAGCAGGAAGTCCAAGTTATCTGATTATCATTACAGCGAGTAAACTCCATTCGGCCAACACACTCGGGACACACCCCGAGGCGGTCTCGTTACATCGATCTCGTTGCTTCGAACTTCGCCCGTGCCACGCTCGCCACGATCTCGTCCAATCTCCGTTAATCGTGGCTTCTCGATCTTCACGGTACTTTGTTTTACGCGGACGCGGAAAGCGCCGAGCCTATCGGCGGCGCGCACCGATGCGGATCGACCCGCTATCGGTCCGCCGTGCAGGAAATATCGCGCGACTCGCGATCGACCCAGCCAGATTCGCAAGGAAAAAAAGAACCCTCCGTACCCGACGCGAAGAGAGAAATCCTCTCGCTGACACCAATCTCTCTCCTCAGTGACGTGTCCCTTCGCCGTCGAAGGATCGTTCCGCGAGATGATCTCGCGTCACAAATCAAACGGATCGTTAGCTCGTAATCGCGTGGGATACGTACGTACGGCAAGTATTTTGACGATCGATCGGTCCGCAAGAGGCTACATCTTGTGCGGCACCGTGCGTCATTTCGGTCGCATGCCATTCGGGTGATCTCATATTGCAACTCGAACGGCGATTTGTACAAAAAGGTACTTTCGCCCGGGCAACGTCGAGGATCACTTCCGTAGATGTCACTCGGCGATGTTAATGCGGTCCCCCGAAAACAAGTCGGTTGTTATCGATCGACAGGGAGAAATACTTCACGTCCACGCGAACGAGATCGATCGCGATCCACGAGAGGCCTAGCGGCTCGCGCGAGCGCGCGCGCGAGGCCTCCGCCGCCTCGGCGGGATAATTTCAGAGGATGCAGTCTCAAACCGTGTGTGTATCCTCTTGCTCTCGAGAAAACCGGTCGTCGTTTCGTCATCCCGATTATTCGCACCCGGTCGTTCGGGCGTTACCCCGCGCGCGAGCGCTCGCGCGCGCGCGCGCGCGCGCGCTCGCGTCGTATCTTGTGTTAGAAATCGCGGGCTTTCCGTTATGCGCGCCGCGCGCCGCGCCGATACTTTATCAAAACTCACCTCTGATATTTCCGTATTCCATCGGGGGCCGCCACTTCGGCGCTATCTCGATTATTCGCAACCGGTTGCCGGTTTCTACGTTTGCACTTTAGGCTGCGCGGAGGCGCGCGCAGGTAGTTCTCCATCCGCGCGGTCGCCGCGAGAGGCATGTGGGTAGCTTCGTGAACGACTTTTCCGTATTAGTCACAATGTATTATATATATTGACATCTGATTGTTAAGGATGTTCTGGCTTTCACAATCGAAAGTTATTTCAATATGGAATTGATAAGATTCTATGCTTGCCTTCTGATGTATACCGTGACGCGTGGTTAATAAGTGGTCTACGCGAATGATTAGTAAAGACAAGGTTCCTTGGTTTGAATCCGGCCAGACCTAGTCTCGCGATTTTTTCTACGTGGATTGAAGAGATTCAGTCTTTTTCAGTCTCTTTAAAAGGTTAAAGAGATTCATTTAAAAAAAAGAATCCTGACTACTAGACGATATCGGAGAGGTGGTACGTTATCTCAGAAATTGGGTTCAGAAATTCAAAATGTATATTAGAAATTCATCATTACCCATTATCTCTTCTTTACATATAAAAATAACAATTGTAATTTTTCAAAGAAATTTCACATTTTCAAAGAAACATTCTTACTGTTGTTATTTTTATGTGCAAAGAAGAGATAATAAACTTTATTCACTTCAGATTTATACAGCCAAGAAGTGGGACTTGGTTTACAATTAGACATTAACTCATTCATTCCTCATCCACACTCACTCTTACCATTCTTAACCTAATCCCTACTCTACTCTTTTATTTTTTTTTATTTTAATTTTAATCATTCGTCTATTCTTTGACTTAGAACTAATGCAAAAAAAAAAGAGATAATGGATAATGATGAATTTCTAACACACGGACAGTCGGCACATTCAATTGCAAAAAATGCAAAGTCTGCACGGAATTTTGTCGGACAGCACGCGAAAGTTAAACGAAAATTCGTTAAACGAAAATTCGTGTGAGAAATGCGATTATACATAATCGCACGTATAAATTACGCTGTTAAAACGCTGTAACGGCAATTTCTGAGATAACCGTGCCACTTCCCCGGTATGATCTAGTGGCCAGGATTTCTTTTTTTTTTTTTTACTGAATTTCCTTAACCCTTTATAAACAGACTGAAAGAGACTGAATCTCTTCAATCCACGTAGGAAAAATCGCGACAGGCGATTTGGTCTGGGCCGGAATCGAACCACGGACCTTGTCTTTACCAAGCATTCGCGTAGACCACGGAGCCACGCGTCACGGTATACATCAGGCATGGAAATATGCATAAACGTGCTCATATCATGCAAATGTCTTAAACAATGTTATTTAATATAACATTTGGCACCACAAATATACGATATTTGCCACGTTTCGGCAGTTGACATGCACACTATAACCATTTTTCGAAAGTTTGCATTGTATTTTTATCAATAACTCGGTAATGAGATAGTGAATCGATTTAAACGTTTTTTTAGAAACGTTGCTCAATATTTGATTTACTTACGAATAAAGTTTCAGAATATTGGCAATGTTGTTCCTTTATTATTTGATTCATATAAAAAGAATAATTCTGTTTTTCAATAAGAACACATGTACAATTAAAAGTACAATAACTCGCCGTGAACCAGTTAGAGAATTGGCTTCAGATTTTAACCACGTGTTCAGGTAACAAATGGAAACAATCTATAAAAGTTCTACGGTATTTTCAATGTTTGCGCCAGAACATCCTTAATATCTCCCATTTCATTATTTTTCGTCAAGAATCAAGAGAGAATTTATGAGGGAACGCCAACTACGTGTTTGCTATAAATCACAAATGGACGAGGTGTAACGGTTACGAACGGTACTATCGTCAACGCTAAAGCGCCAGTAATGGTCCATTAGCCGCGTTGATCAAATACATCGGATAGGCGTTTACGCGGACGAGCGAGTCGTACGCGACTTCTTTCGTGCGCGTCCAAGGTGCGAACACTTTTTTATTGCGTGTAACGTCGTTGCCGCGATCATTCACGACCGGTTACCGCCTTTCTTCGTCCTGCAGTTCAGAGACGAAGAGCCCGCTAACGCGGGAGCTTATCTGTACCGCCGCCACTTACGCTACAGATACTTGCCCTCTCTTTATACTCTTTCCTCCGCCCTCCCCCCCGTACGCGATTTGTCTCTCGTTTCTCATGAACAATGTTGGCCCGCGAGCGATGAAGAACTTACGCGTCCGGTTTTGATTCTAGGCGCGCGATAGCGGCGGACATCGTGTCGGGAGGATCTCTTACAAGCCCGGTATTCATCAACTCTCCGTAGCGGAAAAACGACGGAAAAGGGCCAGAGATTAGATTTTCGGTTCTTCCAGTATCCTCCGTGAGGAGTGACCCGCGACTCATGCGGTCGGAATAATCGAAGTCTTCCATCCCGGCGATAAAAGTCCGCCGATACTCGGAGCGTAGCTCTCTCGCTTCTGTCGCGCGGAGAGACGATCCGTTCCGTACCAGTGCGGATCGTGAGAAATAACGAGTGACGATTCTATTCGCCTCGCGAAATCCTTGAACCGTGAAGAATGCGACAGAAGGGGCGCGCGAAGCCGCAGTTTTTTTCCTTTCCACAGGGGCGTCGTGACGAATTACAGAGTGCGCCCGTCGCTTATCTAACGCGCCTCCGAAGCGCAACACGCACTACGCGTCTTTTCTAATAGGCACGCAGCGTGTGTACGTGCGCGCCCTTCGCGCACATACACACGCAAGTCAATGACATCTCCGTCTGCCTTTCACTGATTGGCTCGCGGTTGCGTGTCGGTGCAACCGCGAGGATGGAGGCCTCAACGGATGGGCCTCTTCCTCTCGCGTCTCTTTCTCGCTTTTTCTCTCCGTCCTGGCTTTTCTCATCTCTCGCGATCGTCTCGCGTTTTTTTTCGCCCTCGCGAGATCGCTCGCTGGTACAAAGTATAACGCGCGATTATCCACGCGATTTCATCATCGGCTACCGCATATGTCCGGGATCTAACGGGCAAAAAACGGCAATTTTCCCTACTGGCCGGAAATAAGTCGGTCGTATTAAAGTCGTATTAAACTTTCGCTCCCGTAGTAAATATTAATCAGCCGCATTTTCTTGCGTAACAGGTATGCCTTATCGTCCGATATTACGTCAAAACTATAAGTTGATTATAAAGATGCAAAAAATATATACATATATTTATAAACGCGTATACATATGTGCATGGGATTATCCTTTGCGATAAAAATGTCCATCGATAAACCGATCTCGGACGCGTTTGCCACCCTTTATTTATATCGCGCTGCATCGGTTGCACTTAATTGCGCAGCTTAAGTACGCGGCTAATTCCACTCGCGAGGACGTACGAGCGGCGTCATCGTAATGCGAATCGCTCGCTTCAACGGCGCGGCTCCAAAGTGGACGACATTGGCGCACGAAATGCGCATCTCTCTTTCTCTCTCTCCGATCTAAGTGTTCTCTACTTTACGCACGTAGAGAGAAAGAAAAAAAAGCAGCCGATAAAGCGTTGGCCTTTTAAACAGAGCGTGTCATTTGCGAGTAATCATCCCCGAGAGAAGCAAACGCGCTTGAGCGCGTTGCGAAATGCAACGGACTGATACAAATATCTGACTGGCAATTAAGCAGGCCGCGATATCTTAACTGCCACGCGTTTCCACTGGTGAAAGACATAAACAGAGTGTTTCCAGGAAGACACACGAGGCGCTCTCCCGAAACAGCGGGCCGTACGCCAGTTTGATGATCTTTCCGTGGCGCCCGCGGCAACTAAATCAATTTTACTCTCGGGCGTGTTTACCCATTTATCACGCGATCGCTGAAGTCTTTGTACAATTAATGGACGCTAAATCGCACGAGAAACAAATGTATCGGGTATACGTTATCGTACTCGTGACGTGTTACAACTTTTCTTTTTACAAACTCTAGCTCGCGCGCGCAGCTAACGTATAAACACATGAATACCGGCTGTTTACGCGAGCAGTTTGAATTTCGCGTAGCGGATGAAAAAGGTGACGAAAAACCCCGAGGGATCAGCCAAGATCTAAGATCTACTACCCCGTCGCGCTTTATTTCCCCGACCTTTGGCTTTTGAAATTTACGACGGTCAATACGGAGCAACCCCGGAGCGAGAAAGAGAGAGCTTCCTCAAGGTTCTCGATTTAGCGAGGGAATTTATAGAATGCACACAGATCCCATCGTCCACGTGTGCCTCGGAAATCTCTGTGGGTCGCAGGTAGATTTTTTCCGTCTACATACGTCGAACAATGAGCACTCCTCACAAAGCATCGGGATCTCGCAGGTGTTGCAAAACCGTTTTTCTCTCCGTTCCAGCTTTCTCTATCTTTCTATGCACGTGCATCTCCGAAGACCGTGTTAAATGCCGAAAGGTTTGTCATTTTATGTATGCTCCTCCTCCCACCCTCGCATTCCACGAGCCTGCTATTTAATCGATAATCCAAGTGAATCACTTGTTTCAAACAAACATATATATTTTATTCCAACATCCGACTCTCCGGTAATTACACAACTTTGTTCGTCTTCGCTTACTCTCGCTGCTCATTAAAACGATTTAATTTGCTAATATTATTACGAGCGATTACTGCTACGGTTAAATTTCTGTAGTTTAATCGTTTCAGCGTTGTCGATGCATTTATTTTGCGATTATGCGTCGTTAAACTTTAGACGTAACTTTTTTCTGATTAATTTAACACAAAGGGCAACTTTATATTAAAGCGGATAAACATACATTTCACTAAATAACAGTATTTATAATAAAGGCTCAAAGAACGTTGAGAGGAAGGACGCGTTTAAAACTTTGTTGACTAAAATTGAATTAAAATAATTCACAATTGAATTGAATTTAGTTAAATTAATAATTTATTTAAATTATGATAGTTTAATCAGGATAAATCAATTTAAATAATTCTTGGTAAATCGTCTACGTTATAATGTGCATCAAGAAAAATTTAAGACAAGCTCGATTTAGAAACCCGCCCTCGTTACGCCAAGTAGCGGAAGGAACGTATCATGCGCAGTTCTCGAATTGACTGTTACATCTTCTAGGATTAAAATGTTTCTGACGTAACGCCGAAAGCGTCTTGGTGCTACTTGGCTCTAACTAGGGTTAAGGGAGCTGTTATCCGCAAATTGCCACGTCGAATTAGTGCTGTTCTAAGCAACGTGGGCGTGCTGAAAACTTGTCGAGGCGGTACACGTGCGATTGCTTAATCTAAATAAAAAAAAAACCAATCCCTCCCCCCTTGCTTTCTTTCCGGTCTACTAATCCGCCTCGTCGGGGAAACATTTTGGACCACCCGAATAGAACAGTTCGCTGGGCAACCTCACGCCCTAACAATCGCTTTGCGATGGTAACGGTTGCCGGATGTGACTAACGGCGCGCATATTCTCAGCGTGAAAGAATGAAGCGCCATCGATCGTCGAAGCAGGAGACGCCCGTCACGGCTGATAAGCCGGAAAGATTAACGAAAGGTCAGGGCCTCGTTGAAAAACACCCGGGGCAAAAGAAAGCGACGCGGGGGTGCGTGGCGCTTTCCCAAATTTAGACGCGCCGCGTTTTACGAGCGGATACGCGCGACTAATGCGGCGCGAACGCTCGTAACTCGAGTACCAGATAAATCAATTCATTCTCGCGTTCGCGCGCGTCCCAATTGGCGAGGAAAGTCGGCGATTTTTTCGCCGACACTTTCGTGCGACGAGAAATCGTCTTGACCGCGCTCGAACAAAGCGCGATTCGCGAGCGTTTGTACGTGGCAACCTCGGCCTCCTCTCTCGCCCGCTTCGCAACTCGCGGACGGGAAATTCCGCGCGGCGAACGGTTAGAGGCCTTTGCGCGCAGGTTCGAAATCGCGCGAGCGCGAGCGCACATGCCATTATGCCACGGCGATTGCGAGGAGTGAATGGCGCGTGAATGGGATTATTTCTCCGGAATCGAATCGATGACGCACTGCATGCCGCGCGAAAACCGGTCGGCGCGGCGCGGCGCGGCGCTCGGGCGCGTTTCCTCGCGGGACGTCGAGGCGCGTCCGAGAAGGGCCCCGAGGGCTCGTTTTGGAGCGTCCCCGAGACGGCCGGCGAGACACGCTCGACGAACGACGCCGCGGCCCTTGACAAGCTGACCGCCGGGGAAAATCAAGCAAAGTTAACGGATCGCTGTCCTTCGCGTGGAGCGACGTGCCGCTCACGCGAGGCGAACTCCGGATCTCCGGCGTATCGAGAAAATAACGTACGCATATTAATCGACTCCTTCGCCGCCGAATCGTACCGGCGATTAATTAATTTCATTTCGGCCTGACGGTCTAACGGGTGGCGGAGGGGAAGGAACGTTTAGATCGCGTGTTCTCTTTGGGACCAAATGCTCCGGCATTGTAAAGGGGGCAGAAACGAGGGACTTTATTGCTTCACGGTGAAAAGAATGCTCACATTGTAAACTCCTATGGGTTGCCACTGCTCCTACTCAATATTCGGTTAATTTGACTAAAAAAATGAGATAAAATCAGCGACATATTGAGTAAACCTTACTCAATATGTTATTAATTTATCTAATTTAACTTCCACGTTAGTCAAAATTTTGCCTTTCTTTTAGTCAAAATTAATGAAATATTGAATAGGAGCAGTGGCGACCTATCTTTGGTGAAAATAAAATTTGGAACGTAAGTCGAATGTAAGGGAAGCGTGAACAAAACGTCTAGGAAGCAAAAATTGAAATACTGAAGCATAAAAGAAGCGTAAAAAAGCTTTAATGCTTCTTTTACGCTCCGGTATTTCAATTTTCGCTTCCTAGACGTTTTGTTCATGCTTCTATCATCCTTCTCTTACATTCGACTTACGCTCCAAATTTTATTTTCACCAGAGATGGAACAGTTAAAAATGACTCAAATTGAGTATAATTTGACACTACGAGTTTAACAGTGCGGGAATGGTTTCTCCACCCCGCGCTTGCCGTGAGCTGCGCTAATTCCGACGAAACGCGGCGCGGTCCCGATCCCGAGGAGCGAAAACGCAAAACGGGGACAAGGCTCGGGGAGTTTTTGTCAACAGTCCATTTAACCGCGCGTGCACAAAGCGCGTGCACGCGTGCGGGGGTATATTTTTAGCCGTCGCCGGTGGTATTTAAAGATAAACGAACGGCTTGGCCATAACGTACGAAGGGGGCGAAACTCTCTCGTGCCGTGTGCTCGTTGCGCGCACCGGATATACGTAAACACGCGGCGGATTATCGCCGAAATACGAGGCAAGGACGAAATACGAGGGAAACGAGGAGGGCGGCCTGAGCCTGGGTCACGTCGACCGGCACGAAAGACCGCCCGTTCGACTCGCGGTCTCGGCCGTCATCTAGGCCACGCGTTTTAGCTCTGCCCCATTTTTATCTCCCGGGTCTTGCCCGAATACGCGAGGATCGCGTGCAGACGGTGTCGGGCTGACGTGATCGGCCACCGGACGCATTTGGCCCTAAATACGGGAATACGAATGCGAGATAATTCCAATTGCGTGACGCCGCCGTCGTCGCGACGCGCGCGTTACGCGACTTACGCGTCTCGCAACTCGTTTGGGATATTTTCGCAAGAATCACTCTGGCAACGGGCCCACCCAACACCCTTTCCCACCGTGAGACGACGTAAAACGTTCTCGCGATCGTTTGTTCTCGCGCCAGAGCTGCGACGAGCTATTTTGAAGAACGGAGCCGCGTCGGATTTACGGTTTTTTCGTGGGCGCATTGTTGAGAGGATTTTAACAGAGAAGGGGGAACAGGGTGAATGTACCTATGCCGATTTACAACGAGATTTATACTCATACTTGAAGCGTTGGAAGATTGAAGACATAATCTTTGGCAAACAATGCGACTCTTCCGTCACCGATACGTTTGCGATCTATCGCATACTGCGTCGTTCGGAAGACTCCCATAATTGTCAAAAGCCGCGAAAAGAATGACGTCCCGTAAAAAAAAATTCCCTTCACTTTCTTCTTTCATTCCTCCGACTGCGCCGCGCGGGCAATAAACGATAATTTCCGAAGATTACTTTAAGACCGAAAGCGGCCGCGCGGAGAGAACCTTTCACTGAAGCCATCGACGGGTGATCGAGGAGAAATTCCTGGGATCCAGTCCGAGATTTCTAGGACTCGGAAGCAGAACGCGGCTCCTATTCCTTTTCCGCGAGAGATGGATCACGTTGTTGCCAGAGACGAAATCGATAAGGATCGCGTTCTGTCGTTTGCGCAATCTGATCCTTTCGTATGGTTATCGCGAGAGTATATACTGCTGGGTAGACATATAGAATTCCGGAAAATCGTTATCCTGAAAAATGAGTAAAAATACTAAAAATGAGAAATTGTAAATATAATTTTTCAGGACATTGTCGCATTCCTCAAATTCCGGAATTATGACTTTTCGGGACATTATACCGTTTTTCAAATTTTGGCACAATTTTTCCGGGACTTTGCATGTTCACCTAGAACTAGTTTATTATTAACATTTATTTTTATTTTTAATAACTTAACAATTTATCGAGGACCGTTCTAGACGTTGTAGATAATTTCGAAAATGTAATTCAATAACACTGCGACTCAGATTTTACGCGTACTGATATATAATATAGTATCTCAATTCATATGTAATCTTAATATACATTGAAGACGGCCAAAATCAATGCGCCGAAAGTGCCGAAACGTCTGTAACCTAAATTTTTTAGAATCAATAGAACGGATTAATTCCTGCTCCGGCTCTAAAGGCATTTTTATCATTATTCCTGTTATTATTATAAGAAAAAGAACCAATATTAATGTCGATTAAAAGTTAACAATTTATTTTCCACTTTTCAGGGCGGCTTTGCGAGGGTCTACCTAATGACTGACGTTAGCAACGGCAATCAGTACGCGTGCAAGATTATCCCGAAGAATCGGATGCAGAGGATCCACATGCAGAAGGTGGGTCTAGCGAAAAACCGGGCGCGTCTATATTTATTTCGCTGAATAATGCGTTTACGCCATTTCGCAGATCGCGCGTGAGATCATGATCCACAAGGAGCTGAATCACGTCAACGTCGTCCAGATGCATCACTACTTCGAGGACAATCTCAACGTGTACATGCTCCTAGAGGCCTGCCCACGAAAGGTATCGTGTGTCCTCCTACTTGCCTCGCCAGTTTTATTGTTCCCTACCACGCGTTCCGCGCATTCGCGAGAAAAATTTCGCAATTCTACCTTTCCACATTTATGACCGGCATCCATATCGCTGCTCTCTCGGCCGTCGTCTCGTAAATTATTTAACCCGCCGACAAGTATTGACACCTGGAGCAGCGATAAAGAGCGCCGTTCCCCTTATTTTATCTCTCGTTCTGCACTCGCGCGTCTTTAACATCTTTGTCCGTCATTCTCCCCCCTCCCTCTCGCGCTCAAGTCGTTTTCCAAGTTCCAGCCTATCTCTATTCCGCCGTGCAACACCTGCGCGACTTAAATCGACGTGTCCAAGTCATTCTGCACGCCGTAGCCGAGAAACAATTATGGGCCCGTCGTATCTGTCTACGAAACGGCCGCGCGTATTTCCATCTCGCCGGAAAGAGAGCGGCACTTGCACTCTTCATGGTTGATCTGCCGACCTGTTTGTACCGTTAGGATGCGACGAAGCGTCCACTAATCGTTTGATTATCCTCGCTCTCCCGCTCAATCGCCTTGGCAAACGCGAGTCTCATCTCCGTCCGCTGCGCGAAAGGATTGCTTGATTAACGACTCAAATGATGAAAAAAAATCTCTATCGGGAATTCCTTAAAAACGTAAATGTTAATCCACAGCGAAAGCGGTAATAACGCGTTGTAAAAAGAGACGCGCGTTGAGACGCCTGGCGACTCGCGGTTTCGAGAAACTCGTAAAAAAATATTTCACATCTCGTAAATGTTTAACGGGAAAAATTTTTTGACGTTTCCTTGTTGCGTTTGCGCAAAACAGCCTCGTAAAGTCATCTCGTTTCGCCGAAAGCTTACGTTTTAAAGACTTAATGTCCGCCACAAGTTAGCGAGTTTATAGTGGAGTGGCGAGAAAAATATAGATGCGCTTTCCCGAAACACATTTCTACCGGTTCGCGGATAATTCGCGGGCACTTCCTTCCCAATGAAGCGACACGCACTCTGCGGAGTAACGCGGAAAGAAACGTAAAACGGGGCCGTTTTCTTCAAAAAGACGCATTCCGCGCGCATTCGAGACGACTATCTTCCTGACAGGAAACGCTTTCTTTTCGATTATTTGCACTCCTTTCGAAGGGACTATAGGTGGCCATTACACAATCTCCTTCTCAATATGGTTACTTTCGTGAAATTTCGTAATTTCACGTTTACGACAGTTCATTATATCATCCGCAAAGATTATAAGATCGACACACAAAGGGAATGAGGCAAATATAAAAAGATCATAAGTATAGCTCTCGCCACGTTTTATCGCGATATTCTTCCGTCTTCCGTCAGGCGACTTTCTGCACGTCACTAAACGCGCGAAGCGCAGTAAGCTGCCCGGATAAAATACCATCTACTCTTCTTCTTCTCTAGAGCTTGATGCACGTGCTGAAGTACCGTGGCAAAGTCACGGAACCGGAAGCGCGTTACTACATGAAGCAAATGGTGACCGGCGTCGCGTACATCCACTCGCAGAAAGTTGT
Source organism: Tetramorium simillimum (assembly GCA_011636635.1). NCBI lineage: Eukaryota > Metazoa > Arthropoda > Insecta > Hymenoptera > Formicidae > Tetramorium > Tetramorium simillimum. Next base: position 12,021 of record VBVQ01000702.1, on the reverse strand, counting down.
TCACCGGGACCTGAAGCCGGGCAACATGTTCCTATCGGACCGGATGATCGTCAAGATTGGCGACTTCGGCCTGGCGACCAGACCCGACGGCCAGCGTCGACGAGTGTAAGATCCAGTATAACTTGCGCCATACACACAGTAAACATATTCCCCGTCGCATTAAGAATTTTAACTAATTTTAATTTTAATTAAGAATTTTTTGTTTAACATTAGTAAATATAAATGATCACAAAGTTTGTGAAGAAAAAGAAGCACAATGTAATGAAAACAAATAATTGCATGTGGATGGGATCTCATCATCCCTTTTTGTTACCGCTATCTTTGTAACGCCTTAGCTATTCTCCTCGATGAAAACATATAAACACCGAAGACCCCTTTTTCCGGCGCTCTGAAACGATTGTTAGGCCCGATGGACGCGCCCGTCTAAATACAGGCAACTAGCAGCGTCAACAAAACGTGGTAGCATGTAGTCGATTTGTATCTACAGGACGATATGCGGCACGCCAAACTACATCGCTCCGGAAGTGCTGTACAAGCAAGCGTACAGTTACGAGGCGGATGTTTGGGCGTTGGGCTGTATATTGTACGCCCTGCTGGTAGGGCAACCCCCTTTCGACACGGCCACGCTCAAGGAGACCTACGCCAGGATCTGTAACAATCATTATCGCGAGGTCGACGACAGTATCGCGAGCAGAAGCGGCCAGGACTTGATCAGGTGGCTGCTGCAATCGAATCCCGAGCTGCGGCCGAGCCTGGAGAGGGTGAAGGAGCACGCCTATCTCACCAAGGAGTACGTGCCCGCGTCTTTACCCCACACCTGCTGCTACCAAATGCCACCGGCGTCGATCATCGAGCCACCCTCATCGCCGTCCTCGATGTCCACGGTCGCCAGGAATTCGGAAGTCAAGGCACAGGTGAGCGACTCGATGATTCATCTGGAAGATTTTCAACAGATCTGCTCTCGGCGGGCCTTCTTTACGAAAGTCATGAAATTTCAGATGTGGCAGCAGAGCCTCGTTTATCCCGACGCGTCGCTGCGCTACCAGCAACAGTCGATTCCGACTCAGCAGGCGCAACCGCAGTCGCAGCCGCAGCAAGTGCTGAATCGCTCGCAGAAGAGCCTGCAGAAGGAGTCCAAGGTCTCCAGCTGGCTCAGGAAGTTACCCAAACTGCCGCGATTCCGGCAGCGGCTCAGCAGCGTGCTCTGCCCGGATCACAAGAAGACCGGCCTCGTGGCGCAAAGCGTGCAGATGCATCGCGCGCTGGAGGCGTGCGTGCCGGAAATGAAGCGGAATAACGCGTGCAATCCACCAACCGTAGAGGACATCGTGCCGCTCTTCGTCACCAAGTGGATCGATTACTCGAACAAGTACGGGCTGGGCTTCCAGCTCTCCGACAGGTCGGTTGGCGTTCTCTTCAACGACAACACGAAGATCAGCTACACTCACGATAGAAGGTAAATATCGAGGGAAATCAACGGGAAGTGACGTGTCACGCAACTTTTTTCACAGAATTGCAATTTATTATTAAATTTGTAATATTAATACAGAAGAGTGGAATATATGACGACCGACGACGAGGTGACGCGATATCACCGAGAGAAGGACGTTCCGACGCCGCTGCAAAAGAAGCTCGACTTACTCCGTCATTTTACCGAATATATGGACGACTTCTTGACAGAAGGTGAGTTTGATCATATTTTATTTTCTTATATATTATAATACTGCGCGCAAAACATTTCTATCTCTTTAAACGGAAAAAACGCGCCTTGTCTTCGTGAAACTCAATTATGGCTCGACCGCTTTTATCTTCCAAGTGCAAAATAATATTATCACAACGAGAACCATTTATGCCAGGCTATTATAGAGGCGTGGCCTAAGGCTAACGAGCAAAACGTTGACGTAACCCCGCGTGTTAATGTGTACCTAGGTGGTGAGCTGAAAAAATACCGGCCGCCGCCGACGCAGTCGAAAAACGCTTGCGTGCCGCGAATGAGACGGTGGCTGCGTACGGACAAGGCGATCGTGATGGAGCTAACGGTACCACTGTTGCAAGTGAACTTCTTCGTGGACCACACGAAGATGGTGGTGTCGCAGGAGACCGCGGGAGGAAAGGGCTACCTGATCACTTACATCGACACGGGCCGACACGCGTCCTCCTATTGGCTGAACGATCTGCGTGACTTTGGCTGCACCCCGGACCTCTACGAGCGTCTCTACTACGTCTGCAAGGTGACGCGCGAGTTCGCCGAGCTGGACAACAACACGATCGCCTGATGATCGCAGCCGGGTCCTCGGGGGACGCGCGCCGCGGTTCCCTCGAGAACCGCCCAGACGGCCGAAATAGCAACGAGATCTCTCAGATACCTGTTTTAGCTCCTACCCGAGCAACTTGTTCTTCTCCATAAAGTGGCAGTTGGATGACAGTGATAAAATTCCTCAGCTATGCAAAAAGTCGATAATTATTAATTACTACGGTCGAATTTTTTTTTTTTTGAATTTTAATTACTACGACCAGAGAAAGAGAGAAACACGTTTGTCTCTCTCTTTCTCGCTCAGGATAAGGGTTTAAGGAAATAGCGGCGGAGCAAGTACGTCACGATACGTACCGTTATGCGCTGCATTTCTGGGGGGGGAGAAGAGGGGGGGTCGTAAATAAGAATGTCACGTGTACAAGTCCGCGAGAAGGTGTGTCTCGCGAAAGATCGCGCGGTGTGCGAGTGCTTCCGAGTTGATTTATAAATCCGCACGTTGTTTCCACGTAACCGGCGGAGATCGTCCGTAAGCTCATCTCGGCGGATCTCCTCCGAGGAAAAAATTAATTTTTCCACGTGATTGAAGACTAGCTAGATTAGTGAGTAATCGGCCAGCCTGCCATCGTCGCAACGATGACGTTTCGCGAGTCCAAGTAGATATAGCTGTATTCCTCTTGAATCGATATTACGTCTGGTAAAGCATTACCTGAGCAGAAACACACCTGAAATCCCCGAGAGAACTAGCTACGCACTATTTTTACGCACAGCGGCATTTTTACACGCGGATCCCGCATTCTCTCGCGCGAGAGTCATTTATCGGCGGAAATTTATCGAGATTAATGTGATATGAACGTCGTAACTAGTTGTACGAGATACACTTGTCCGGTGATACTTTTCACGGAACGCAAGACGGTCACAATTAGAAGAGTGTCAACTGCATTGCTACTACCTCTGTTAAATAGGTAGCACACAGGTAGCTGTTAGTATATTTATTTTTCACGGCGCAGATCTCCCTATAGTTCAGTGCCTATATATATCGAGTAAGTAACTGACATCCGGTAGATTAGTTTCATCGGGTAAATCGAGTATAGTTTTATTACACATTCGCGGTCATGCGGCGTGCAAGGTGTCGCGTCGTTCGGAACAACGGGAATTTTTTCCACGTAAAGTAAAAACCCTCTCTCCGCCGAAAGCACGCTGTTATCGAAATCTGAGCTCCACTTTGCGATTCGTTGTTAAGACACCGCGTTGCCTGTACCGAATTATGTGTGGGAGGAAAGTCAAACAGTCTCTGACGTTCTCGACGTTGAATATGTGTAAAGGAGAATAATAGCTCAACCAACACAAGAAAGTCTACGAACGTTTTCGCGCATGTTCTCTTCTGCTCTCTCGAAATACCTTTCGGACTGTTAAAAAAAAAAATTGTGCTCTCTTACGATACTGAGATATGAGATTGTGGAATGCTGGAAGGGATCAATATCTGACGTGTGATAAGCGCGTGTTTGCAAAAGTAAAAAGTTTTATCGAAGCGCGTTTAAATAGTATAAATAGAATGCTCCGCATTATTTGGAAAAAAAAAGGACAGATCTTTTTGACGAGTTTAGTCGATTCTTGTTCTCTCTTCTAGTTCTATATTCTGTTTCTTCTTTTTTCCTTAGTTCTGTATTCTTTTATAGCGACACGTGTGTTTTGTAAAACGATATCGCCACGCATCTCCTTTCTCATTGTTTGCCATCGAGTACTTAAAATCGGCCCGCGAGATCTCGCCGCGCGTTACACGGCGCAAGGGCACAGAGAGGAAGCCACCCGAATTAAATTCTTAGCAAATCCTAGTCAACGCTCCTTTTTTCTAGAATCTAACGAGGGACGAGCGACGAGTGTCACTGCCATCGTTGTTACGCGTTGCCGCTGTATCCAGGCTGTTACGTTTATAGTTATACTATTTATTAGTTGCGTTTACGCGTACGCTTGTTGGAAGTTCGTCGTGTGCTATTCTGCCGGAGACACGTGGTAGTTGATTTCACGGGAAGAGCCTCTCTCCCTCGGCCGGACGAATGCCGAGTCCGGATGCCTCTTCGCGCAATCGTGCAATTGTTTTGCCGCAGGCGTTGGCGCTTAATCTCATTTTCCTACTCGTCTTGCCAGTGTGGAATTGGTACATGCGTCTAGGACCAATTAGGCGAATAAGACGGCTCACCGTGGAACCTCGTGAGAGATTCAGCTGCGTCCTAGATATTACACGTTATATTGACGACGTGCAAATGCTTCGAAACCGCATAATGTCGTCGACGTGTTTTCCCAATGATATGATCGCGCGTTCTCTCGTAACGCATTGGGATGCGGCATCACGCCGATGCATCACGCCGAGAAAATTTCTGAGCGACGCGTATATGCATTTCGCGCAACGCGTCCCGCCCGAATTGTTCTATTTCCTGTTATCGTGTGTACATTAATACCGCTATCATAGTTGTCGCTAGTTACTTAGATTATTATTGTTATTACTATTACAATTATATGATTATTAATATTATTTTATCACGATTATAATCTGATTTATTACATTATCGCTATTGTCCACTATCGAGGATATAGTCGCCGTCGCGACAGTGACCGCAATTATTTTTAATACAGTTAATAAATCACTCTTATTAGTAATAATTCGCTGCACCACGGGTGCGCGTTCGTTATTCGCATCCAACACGGCGACGATTGTCGTCGTATATAAACGCGCAGTGATATTATATTTTATTTTTTATCGAGGTCTTTTATATATGTACATTACATGTTAACGCACGTTTCATGCAACGAAGCGGCAATTAACACTATAAGGATCTCAGATTTGTTGCTTTATTCGTCTTCTATGAAGGAGAAGTGAAGCGTTAGATTCGAAGTAATAGGCGTTGTTCCGATTATGAACAGCGGACCGTGTAAGTTGGAGGGAGGAGAAATGTCGCTAGTGAAACATATTTAATAAAGCTGCGATTTTGATAAAGTATCAAGCGTGGGCTTGGAAATTATTACAAATTTCATCTAACGTAAGTTTATTCCAGGTTTAAATCCTTCACATATGTTAACTTACAAGATTCTATATACATTTAACTCGTTCTTTTTACATGTCTACGATCGAAATGCTAGCGCGTGTATTATATTTACTTTAATATTTAATATTTAATTTCTTAAAAGTGTGAGCAGACAATGAAGAATCCGTTAATCTTAAAAATGTGCGTCAATCAAAATGTTAATTACATGAATGCAATTTCTTGGCGAAAAATAATCGTATTATTTAATGAAATTTCAGTCGACTGTCATAGCAGATAAAAGATTTCACATTTTTGAAGAAATTATCGCGTAGAACAAAATGATTTGATGGTGTAATTCTTGTTGCTCTTACAATTACAGTATCGCTATGGAAGAAGAGGCAATCACGTAAATCGGGCGATTAAGTGTGCCTCTAAATTACATCACTTTACTTTACGATCTCGACTTCCGTCTCCGTTCATCTCTACTTTACCTCCGCTCGAAGGGCTTTCTCAGAATTCGTATTGCGAGACGAAAATGAAGATCTTAGCGACGGCGCTCCCGATGAACGTGGCATCGTGATAGATCTCCATGCTGAGATCCAGCTCGATCTCCTGCGGTCCCGGAATCGTGCGCGTCAGCACCAGGACCGCCTGTGACGGCGCCGGTCTCTTCAAAGCGAAACAGGACTCCGTGGCACGTGCGACACCCGGTGGCGCGCGCACGTCCACCAATGCCATGGTGAACTGTATCGTCGACTCGGGCTGATGCGTTCCCCTCATAGTGAACAGCTCCAGCTGACCGGTGGATGGGATCGGTAGCATGCTCACGAAGGTGATGAAGTTGTAGGAGAAATGCGACGGCGACCGAAGGCAAGCCAGATCGTTCACGTGGCAGTACCTCGAGGATCGTACGCAGCGGCTGAAATCACGAGCGGGTTATATCTGGTTTTATCATCAAGTCGATCAAGTAATTATCTAGGGGAAGAAGTACAGTTATAGACAGAGGCAGTAATTGATACCCTGTTTTTTTTTACCCATAACAGACTAACTGCACATCGCGCGATTAATTTTCAGATACTAAAGAAGTTCCTTTCTTCTTTAGTCTGCTATGGGTAAAAATATAACAGGATGTCAATCACTCTGTCCTTGTCAATCATTGTATCTCTTCCTCTATATATAAATTTCGAAATTAGCTCGATATCAAAAGAATCATCGGAAAACACTGAAAAAAATTCTGGTTAAAAAAATGGACGAATCAGAAAATCTTGTAAACCAGGAATATTTCATCAAACCTACAAGATTTTTCCGATTCGTCCGATTCGTTTTTAATCAGAATTTCTCTTCAGTGAAGCGACAGAAATTTAAATGAGAGAAAATTGAATCTATTATCTGAAATCCAATCATTACTTTTTCCTCATGGGATCCCGATGGTATCCCGAGGGACAGTTTATCCGGTTACAACGGAAACTCCCGCGCGTGTTCTGGCACGTCTCGTCCGGCTCCCTGCAAACCTGACCGGTCGCGCACTCGTCGATGTCTGCGAACACACACGTAGAAGACAATTAAGTACGTTGCAGCACGTGGCGGTATCGTGACCGCCGACAATGTCGTGATTGCACGAGATCGAGGAGATTGTGAGAGAGCGTGTTCGTGCGCCGGTGACCCGAGCTGATGCTCCAGTTCGCCGGCAAACGGGTCAAGTACAAATTGCACCGCCGTTTCAACTGCGGGATAAAGTAGGTAGAGCGCGTGCCCCGATCGCGAGGCTACGACACCGTGACTCACGTAAACAGGCTCTCACTTTCCATCTCATCGATTCGCGCGGTGTCGTTGATACACGGGAATGCATACCGCCGTAATTGATTTTTAAAATATCTTCATTTTTTTTATATCATTGTTTGATTATTTTCTTCTGTATACGTTAGAAGTTATCACCTTGACACGTTCGACCATCGATACCGAGCCTGTATCCCTCGGGACACTTGCACGCATAGCTTCCCGGCGTGTTCTCGCAGATGCCGATGCAGAGATGATTGTCCTTGAATTCCGTGCACTCGTCAATGTCGCTGCACGAGCGGTTATCGGCATTTAGCCTGAATCCGGCCTCGCATCCGCATCTGTAACTGCCCCACACGTTCAGGCACACGTGCTGACAGAGTCCCGGCGTTCGCTGACACTCGTCAACGTCCTGGAAAAGAAATTGCGATTACGTTTCGAGATGAGAACATTCCAGGATATGTTATCTATCCAAATTGCACGGCGGCCTCACTTGGCAGACACCGGAGGGTCCTCCAACGTTTTCGAAGCCCTCCTGGCACAGGCACTTGTACGAGCCGATGCTGTTCTCGCAGCGGCTGTTCAATCCGCAGATGTTACTACCGTAGATGCTGCACTCGTCGATGTCAACGCAGTCGTTGTTGGGCCCGGCCGCGTGACCGGGCGGGCAGATGCAGTGGTACCCGCCTTGCCGGTTCTCGCAGGTCTGGCCCTTGTCGCACTCGTGCGTTCCCTCCCGACACTCGTCTACGTCGACGCAGTACTGCCCGGACGCGGGGTCCAGAGTGTAACCGGGCCCGCAGATCACCCTGGACGCGCATCTGGAAAATTTCTCCGCGTACAATCGCTGCTACTCTCTGCCGAGCGGCAATTTTACGCGCGTACCTGTAGGAGCCCAGAGTGTTGATACACATTTGCATGGATCTGGCGCAGGGATTCGGCGTTCTCTCGCACTCGTCGATGTCCACGCATTTGCCGCTGGAGCCGGACTCGAAGCCGCGCGGGCAGTTCGGCCAGGGACCGGCCGGTGTCAACGATGATGACGGCGTCGTCGTCGTCGTGACCGTCCCGATCCTCATCGTCGTCGTCGTCATCGGCGAGGTGCGCGGCTGTGGGATCGGTATACGTGGGATGCGGTCGCAGCGATAGGAGCCTAGGGTGTTTCTGCACTGATACCCGGACCCGCAGTCGTGACTGCCCAGAACGCACTCGTCGTCGTCCTCGCAGATCTCCGTCGCGGCGTTGAGGGTGTATCCGGTACCGCAGGGTAGGAAACGCGTGCACGTGTAGCTGCCGATCGTGTTGTCGCATCGCTGCGTCGGCAGGCAGTCGTTCTTCAAATATTAAAATTGACAGAGAGAAATTCCTCATTAAGGCAAGATAACGCAAACCTGACATAGTTTAACTTATCTTCGTCGATTCGACGCGCGAGATGTCGCAATATTTTCATATTTTTCTCCGGATTCATAAATATCACATCGGGGAGCCTCGCGTCGTTATCGTCGTCGTCCTTGTCCCCTTACCTGCAACTGACACTCGTTGATGTCGACGCAGGCCTGCGTGAGATTATCGCGCCTGAAACCGGTCTTGCAGGTGCACGTGTAGCTGCCGACGGTATTGACGCACTCCTCGTTGCTGCTGCAAGCATCCTCGAGCTCCCTGCATTCGTTGACGTCGACGCAGCCGCGATTCCTCACGAACCTGGTGCCGCGCATACACTTTTGGTTCATCGGTGCCGGCATCGCCGTCGTGGACGGTTTTCTGGGTATCGGAACGGGCGGCTTCGCGCAGCTATAACCACCCGGTTGATTATAGCAGAGCTCTTCGCCGCATGTGTCCAGCCTTTCCGCACACTCGTCAATGTCTATAATTTCAAGTACTTTGGATAACAAGACTCGAAGCTATCTTCTCCTTCGTATTATATTAAAGCAATTAGGTTTTTTTTTAAATTAAGTATTAAGACAGGTTGATTAAATGGAAAAGCGTTATTATTTTCTTACAAAACAGGCATTTAAGCTCTTTTAAAAATTAGATCTCTGATAAAAACATTGTTCAAAGCAATTAAAATAACGTAGTACACATACATATAAAACACAACCATAATTAACGGAATAAAAACGTAAACAATCATAAATGATATTTGTGACTAATCGTGCATGTCGAAAGCCGATGGGAACAGCATAATTTACCCATGCATTCGCGAGGAATTAATCGAACATGCGCCAATTAGTCAACCTGAGCTTGGTATCACTCTGACGAGTTCTGAAAATACAAAAAGTATCTAAAATTGTTAATAGAGTATTACAAGACATAAGTTCACAAAACGTAACTAAAAAGAATAGGAAAGAATGCGAATAGTCTCAAGAATATACAAGTATTTTTATTAACATTTCTACAATTTATATACGAGTGGCTTATTAATTTTAAAGAAATAACAAATTCTATAACGATTATTAGATCTACCTGTGCACCTGCGGAAATCAGGATGATACCTATAGCCGGAAGGACAAGCCGGTCGGTGGCGTTGACGAGTAGGAGAAGGTCTCTCGCACCTGCAAGATATTTTTTAATTCCCGTTTTATTACATTCACCTAGTCTAAAACCCCAAATAGAATATCCAATAAATTTTGTGTAAAAAAAAAAGAAAAGTTTCGCGCACCTGTATGTACCCGGCAGGTTGACGCATCTCTCGGAGAATCTCGCGTCACAGCTGTACTGCCCAGTTAGACACTCGTCGATGTCTTCGCATCGTCGAGTGCCCAAAGAATACTGATATCCGGACGGGCAGGAGGGCAGCCTGGTCAAACACTCGAAGCCACCGTCTTTATTCACGCAGTACTGATGCAAGTTGAGCCGACAGTTGTGTAGGCTCTCGGAGCACTCATCGATGTCCAGGCAGGTGCCGTTGAAGGCTCGCCTGTAGCCGCGGCCGCAGGGCGGTATCAACTCGCAAATGAAAGATCCGTTGGTGTTGATGCATCTGCGAATCAACGTTTGTGGATATTTAGAATATTAATCGCTAGAAAGTAACGTTCAAAAGAAAAGTACCGATTGTCACGTAATAATTATTAAAAAAAAGAAGAACACGCGATCTGCGAAGCATCCTACATTAAATTAAATTAAAGACTCGCACCTATGCGTAGTCTGAGGACAATCGTGCCTGCCTAACAAGCACTCGTCCACGTCCTGACAGCTCTTCGTCGTCGTGCTGAAATACCAGCCAGCGCTGCAAAGGGGCGAGCAATCGTAGCCACCTGGGGTATTTGTGCATCTCTCGTGATCTCGACATCCCGGACCGACCGCGCACTCGTTTATGTCCACGCAGTAGCCTGTACTCGCGTCTCTCTTGTACCCCATTCTACAGGGTTCCGTAGACCAGTAACGATCCGTGTTCTAGAGCATAAAGTTAGACATTACGTTAAAGAGACAATTTTTTTACTATGATCTTGCGAGAACAGTACACGTTCTCGCAAGATCATTTTCAACGTAATCCAATAACTCGTGAAATTGCTTCCAAGCACCTGTACTTTGTTGTAGCGCGAACCAATGAACGGTTTTCTTGTCGCGCTGTTAATCGTCGTCTCGAGGGCGCTGGTGGTGGTAGTTAATGTTCCGCAAACGTAAGAGCCGTTCGTATTAACGCAATAATGAGTTTGACTGTTGCAGGTATGCAAACCGAGCAAGCATTCGTTGATGTCCTCGCAAACTTCTTCGACCTTGTTCGCCAATCGCGAGACGTTACGCAGCCGGAAACCGGGTGGACATATTGGAGAACAACGATAACCGCCTTCCACGTTCACGCAACGCTCGCCCGCGCTGCAAGTCGCTATTTCATTGGCACATTCGTCGACATCTGCAACATGTAAATTATCAAAACGATTATTGTGATCTTTAATAATAATACAAAACAAGATCTTGACACGTAGAAATAAGTAATAATTACCGATGCAGCGGCCAGATTTCCCATCAAAAAAGTAACCGCCGCCGCAATCTTCGACTTCGTTCGTGACCGACGGAATGCTTGTTCCCTCTAATTTAGATCCTCTGCTAAATCGATCATCGCGTTGATCGTGATTGGTCTTCTGAGTGGTAGACGTGTCCTTGTTATCAACTGGGACACATCTATTTTTTTTCATTAAAATAATCTATTAAAATAAATTCCTCCTTTGAATGTATATCATTGAAATATCATAGGATTTCGCACCTGTAACTACCGATTTCGTTAACACACTGCTCGTCGAGCTCGCAGGAATGCAATTGTTCGTTACACTCGTCGACGTCGATACACCGCGCTATTCCGGAATCGTTAGAGGGTTTGTATCCCGCGGAACAAGTTATCTGTAAACCCGATTGCACATTCTTTTTGTGATCGGAAAGACCCTTGTCAATTGGAAAAACTGGAAAAGGACTAGTCGATGTCTTTGTACATTCATACGCTCCCTCCGTGTTAACGCATATCGTGCTGGGATCGGGACAAGGGTTGCTCGACTCGATGCACTCGTCTACATCTAAAAGAAAACACATAATTATAATAAACTATTTATTTTTGAAAAAAGAAAACAACGAAAGTTTTGTGTATTGTTAAAAATATAATTATATCTCAAGTTTCAATTTTTGAAATCTTAACGCTATTAATTCAGCAGTGCACTCATATAATTTCTATTGTATGTTATGCAATCATGATCGCATACGTTGTCAAAATTAAGAAGTTAACTTATTACTCACATGCATGAAAGATACGGGGATGAAGCGTGGCATGCGGAACCAGATCGTGGAATCGAACTCAAGCTCACGCTCAAGGTAACCCCATAACATATTCCACGATCGTTCGATCAATCTTATCAAAGAAAGAAAATAGTGATAGTCGCGAGATGCACGTGCATGCATGCATTTCACCTGGTAGAAAGACTGGGAATTTTAATTCGAAGCGTAATACAAAATTAACTTTGTCGAAAAGCGACAGCCGTTACA